>CVRE01174089.1:0-18025 GCA_001179765.1 Crepidotus sp. BD-2015
CTTTGAGCTGTCTGTGCATCTTGCTCTATCTATCTTAATTTATTTTTCCTTCAATTGTATTCCTCCGTTTTTGCCATGTATTTGCTGGTCGATTAGTTCCCCACATCATCCAAGGATACCGGCGAAAAAAAAGATCTCTACAGCTTACAAGCCATTTCGGGCAACCCGATTCAACAGGATGGTTGTCAACTGAATTGGGAGGGAGACGAACCCAGGTAACGAACGCAGGTAACGAGTCGGCGAGCACGGCCTTCAGCCGACGGAGCCAATTGAATGCAAGTCGGGAAAAGATAGGACCATCATTGGACTACGCCGCAATTCGAGCGCTGGGGCGGAGCAAAAAATGTTCCAAATTGATTCAAAAGACTACAAGAATGAGTAACTTGTCAATTTTTTTCTACGTTTCCGTGCCATCCTACCGGGCGAGTTACCCCTGGTATGCAAATGAAACAGCGCCGTACAGCCCATCTTCGTGTCCCAGCATACCGTGCCCGTATAAAATCTGTCATACATGTCAGCTGTCGAAAGGAGAAGATACACGGGAGACACACCTCCATCTTCCTCGCGTGCCAGCCAATACCGCTGCTTACGTTGCCGTTGGCGTCGGAGAGCTGCTCGAGATAGCGCCGCCACGGGTGCTCCTTGGGGAGATCGCGCCGGAGGGTGCTGGGCCCGCGGCCCAGCTCAGCAACCCAGCCACTGGCGGTGTCGACGTACCATCCTCTGCCCCCCTTGCTTCGAACGATACGCCACGCTCCAGCGCCGATGCCAAGGGAGTTCAGCATAGCCGGTGACAGCTCGATGACGCGGAGCCGGGTCGCGGGAGGCGCAGCGGGCGTGCTTGGCGACGACAGGCTGAAGGAGAACGGCGGGGTACATAAAGGCCGGATGATGTGGGTATGCAAGGCGATAGATGACTGTCGGACCGACCCCCGCGCCGCACCGCAGTCAAGATCAGGCGACGTCCCCGAAAGGGTCAACACCTCGACGTTCGAGGCCTTGGTCCGAACGAAGTCCGCGATGGCCCGGAGCTCCAAGTCGGGGATGTGCGACAGGCCCAATGAGCGCAGCTGGGGCTGTGGGCCAATCTTTTCTAGCAGGGCTTTGGTTATCGGCGCGCTGGATAAATCGAGGTACACCAAATTTCCGGCGAGGAAACAAGGCGCACGAGTAAAGATTTCGGCGAGATTGTCTCCGGAAAGCGGAGAGCTATAAGTGAGGTCGCCATACAGGTTAATTTCCACCAAATTTTCAGTGACAGTGGAATTAACGAGAAGTTCTGTTATGCTGTCGCCCGTCAGCTTGATGCACCGGGCCAGAGCCAGGGACTGCAAGCGAACGGTGCGCGATGCACCAAGACCCGAGAGGAGTTCTGGGCTGACACGCGTACCCGAGAGGTCAAGGTGGGTGAGCGCAGGGAAGGACAGAACGAAGCAGGTCAAGGTGCGAGACGCAACACTTTTGACACCACGCATGCCAAGTCGCCGGAGACCAGGGAAGACCAGTGGCTCGTCCACGTTCATGCGTGGAGATGAAACAGGCTCATCGACTCCCTCCAATGGAAGTAGGTGTGCAGCTGCAAACTCGTCCAACGCATGAACGAAAACCGAGCTGATGCAGCCGGTGAGGTCGACGGCCTGGAGCTCCCGGCAATCTCTGCGTCTATCCCGGTCCTCCTCCTCGCTGTCGTGGGGGTCGAGGAGCGCGCGGCCACGGGTTGGGCGGCCACGACCACGAGAGGGGGTCCCGCGCAAAAACAGTTCGTTGAGAATCCGGAGATTCAGGGAGCCATCCATGAACTCCGTGGCGCCGAATACGAGTAGGTTTGGCATTTCCTTGGAGCTGAATAAGGCTAGAAGAGAGCTAGTAAGAAACGAGGGCAAACCTTGATGATGGCCTCCACTCTGTACGAGGTAACAAAGGGGCTGTTGACACCCTCCTCAACGGACCGCCGCATGCCCAGCGTTCGGAAATGGTTAAAATCCAAGTGGCGCACGAATCGGCCGGGGCGGGGATCGTGTGGAGTGGGAACTACAGGCGGAGTCGTCAGTGATGGAAAAAAATATGGGGCGAACATACCGTAAACACCGGGGTCCTTCAGCTCCAAGAGATGCTGAACGGCGTCGCTGATGGAGCGCATGATTTTCCAGCGCGCGGGGGACTTGCTCTTGGGACGAAGCCGGCGGGGGCTGGGCTCACGAGACGCAACGGGCGAAAGTAATTCAATGGGGATAGACTCGTCGGGGGCACCGAGGGAGAACAGAATGCGCTCTTCCAGGGCCTTTGCCGCTTCACTGTCGGCAGCATTGCCTGCAGCGAGTGCTGCTTTGGTTGCGGCGCGAATTGTGTTCCCCATTACCATATCCACCGTCTCTTCATCGTAGTCCCAAGCAATTTCCTCGACCATGGAGAGGAAGGTGCGAGGAAGGCGGACCTCGAGCTTGTCCCAGAGCCAGGGTTTGGCAGCGTCGTACCATGCACGGTTTACGAGACATAGCTGGGCCAGAGTGCGACGAGCAAGGGGCTCGGGCCAGCTCGCGGCGGGCATGGACGACGGCAAAGAAGTTGGGACTCCATGGTCTGAGGCAACGAGGGGATCGAGGGAGGGGGGGAAGGCAGGTATGCAAGCCGAGTGAATGTAGTGGCAGATAGCGAACAAGAGCTCTGGGGGATATCGAGAAGCAGAGTTAGTAGTCATAAGGCGGAGAAGGAGCAAGGGTTGCAATGTACTTATGTTGCTCGGAACGGAGCCTAATAACGCAATAAATGTGTGACAAATTTTCCAGAGATCGGCGTAGGTTTGATCATCACTTCCTAACTGGTCCACCTGACCTGACCTTCATATTCAGGGTACTACAACAGGGAGCCTTGAGCTAACCAGTGTCCAGCGACATAGTCTCCTGAACGCACAGTAGATAATTCCCTTGAACCCTCGTTCCTCCTGATCCGACAGTATCTTGAGCTTGCGAAAGTTTGCGCCGTCTGACTTTCTACCTCAGAGAGACTGCAGAGCGCCATGTATGAAACATCATGCAAACAATCGCCACATGACGGCAAGTCAGCATCTCGGGCACGCCGCCGGCGAACACGTATTTAAAAACATCCTCGCAATCCGCAACAAACGCAACCAAGAAGGTGCGCGTCGGACTGTTCACAGCCAGGATCAGCACGTTCTTCATGGTCTCCCGGAGAGACGAAAGGCTGCCGGACGTTTGCGCAGCCGCGCGGCGACACCTTGTTGCGCCATGTCAGGCCATGTCGGACTCATCAGAGTTGCTCGGTAACACGGTCAGGAGGGACAGATGAGGTACAACGCCCACAACTCCTGTTCCCCACGGTGTACCTTAAAAGATGCGTCGAGGAGGAGCATTGTGTCCACAAGCGAGGTGGCGCCAAATGTAAGGCCGATTAATTTTATTATGCCTTATGCTCTCACATAGTAGCCGTATTGCGAAAACATCCAGATCAAAGATGTGGCTAGCGTGCATGAGTACGGCCGCGAACGGAGGGGACGGGATCTTACTGGAGACAATGACCGGACTGATGACCGCGGCGCTTGGTGTCGCCGTCCGAAATATGAGTAGCTCGGAAGAAAAATGCCCAAACGCGATGAGATACGTGAACAGTGCCAGATCATAAGCGCTACAGAGATCAGAGAGCGCAGATAGGGAAAGGAGGGATATATACATTTTTTGGTTGAGGTTATACGCCGCGTAGCTTCGGACCACGGCTGAAGTAAGGGTCCAAGCAGCAAAGGTGCGTGCTTGCAAAGGCGTAACTGGGGATACAGAGACATGAATGCAAGACGAAAGGCGGCAGATTAAGTCCAACTTGTTGCAGGAGGGACGTTGTTGTAGATGCGTCTAGTCAATTTGAGCGTTGTAAAATTTTGAACGCTGTTGAAGACGGCCATTACAGCGACCAAGAGTTGCCAAGAGGGGAGCCATCCGTCTCCCTGGGGAAGGTCTGGATTGAATTCGCCGTTGAGTGCCCCGCCATGGACGATCCGACGCAAGAGGCTTACAGGCGCTGAATGGCATTTGGTTGCCAGGTCACAGGGTAGATTTCAAAATTGAAGCGTGACGGGGTTTCAAGTTGGACGCGCCGGGGCCCGTTGCAATTGGCACGTCCACGACATGGACTTTCCCACTGTCGAGCGCCCACCGTCGCTGCGCTCAGTGGCGAGCAATCCCAGCCTCACCCGTCGCTCAAGGACGAGGACCCGCTCAAAAACTCTCACCTCTTCTCCGAGAGCAGATGTGACCACTTTCAGGCCTCCAATTCCTCCCCTGCTGTCCAGCCCCTCGTCGCAGATATACCACCCGGACCGCTTGGTTGCTGAGCCTGCGGATTTTGTCCATGAATTGGACCGGGAGGATAACGTCGAGGCTTTGAACCAGGATGATAACGTTGGTGCCCAACCTAGATTGGCAAGAGAGGTGTGTTTCCCCTCTTCACTCGTTGGAATGCACATCTTCATACTGTCCAGTCGAAGGCTGCGGCCCAGGCGCGGACATTACCCACTATATCCACCGCCCAGTTCAAATCCCCGCCTTCCGCCTTTTCTCGTGTCCCATCCATTCCACAGTTGTACGATCTGGGGAAGGGCAACGTACGCGACTCGGTTCTCAGCCAAGGCTCTGAATTTAGCCAGTCCGGCGGCTCGTCGTCCGTCTACCCGCCTTCAACCTCGACGGCCTCCGGCACAGATTCTCCTCCTTCGCCGCGATCAATCGCTGAGCAGGAAGACAGCAATGTTATTTCCTCCTTCGATCCAGAGCTCGAAGTGCAGGAATATGACGGCGACGACGTGTCTTATCGTCTTCGTCTGCTCGTCAAAAACAACTATTTTCTCCCTCCTGCTCACTCAAAGCCCTCCTCCTCGGACTTTGCGGCCTCCAAGAAAGCTTCACGGCCTCCCATGACGCCCACATTTTTCGACATGTTCCGCAAGTCGCGTTCAAAACCGTCCACCCCGACTGCCTCGCCGCCCAACGATTTCTTTACCCCTATGTTACGTACAACCTCCGACTCAACAACCGTTTCGGCATACCCTCCCAACACACCTCGGCGGCGGTCCTCTTCGCAGGGCCCACAACCCGGTGCATCGCAGGATCCTTCGGGTCGTGTGGTTGTGGTGCGCGAGAAGATGCATGACATCGCAACCGCTGCCAAACAAGCCGAACAGGAGATGAAGTCGCGTGGCACGCGCCGGGAAGAATCTGCAGGGGGGCACAGTGAGGTCGATATCATCGACCCTACAGACGCCGTTGATCTTCCGCCGCCTTCTGCGGCGTATCCTTTCGCCGTGCAGGCCTCGGCTTTGCACGAAATGGGCGTCCAGGACTCGGTCGGTGCTGCCGCTCTGGCGGATCGTTTACCGCCGCGGAGTCCTGGTGAGTTCTCGGTTGAGAATGATTGGCGGAAAGCATTGCTGCACGCTGCTGTGGACCACTCGTTGAATAATTCGTCGGGTGTATTATCTTCTACGGAAGGCAACCCCATTTCTCCAGTATCCGATAAACGCATGCTGGGCCAAAGAATTGTTTCTTCTCCCATCATCGACGAGCCGCAGTCGTCAGCAGCATCTACTCGCAGCCGTAAGGAAGAGGCTGATGGCGCTCCTCGACCGTCAAGCTACCTCCCCGTGCGTGTCGACACCCCTTCCATGCCGATGGCGCCTCTGGCACCACCGCCCCGAAGACTCGTCAATCCCCTCTATTCTATCTCGCAGACCAGCCTACCTGTTGACCTGGAAGCAGCAGTCCTTTCACCGTCGTTGGGCGAGGTGCGGCAGATTGAACCCACTCCACGTCTTTCAGATTCCTACGAATCGGGTGTTCGGCATGCTGTGATGAGCCCGCCTCTGATAAGTCGCGAGTCTTCGGAGGGATCTAGTAGCAAGCGGTCTCGTACCAGTTCGGACTCTTCGGAGTCCTACTCCGAGAAGAACTCGACTGATCAGCCCCGACCTTCGATATCTTCATCAATACGAGACGGTCGACCTTCGCTGTCGATAAATTCCCAGCCCTCGCCGGCAACTTCTGCGTTCCAGGATGCTATCGGGATACTCCCCGTTGTCAATCCTCCTGCTCGAGGCTCTTCTTTGCGACCGAGTTTGAACCACTCGTCGTCTACCAGCCCTACTCCTCGGGACAGTATGGCGACCCCTCCCCCCAGAGTCTCTTCCTC
Source organism: Crepidotus sp. BD-2015 (assembly GCA_001179765.1). Lineage (NCBI taxonomy): Eukaryota > Fungi > Basidiomycota > Agaricomycetes > Agaricales > Crepidotaceae > Crepidotus > Crepidotus sp. BD-2015. Next base: position 6,193 of record CVRE01174089.1, read on the forward strand.
GTTAGCTCACATCACTCCCCTGTCACCACCTCCACGATCGTCCTCATTGGGACAACGTCTTCCCGCCCCTTCCCGTGTGCCGCCGCCGCTCCCTACATCACTGCCAGTATCTTCAGAGTCCCCAGAAGAAATACTCGGCCCAGGACCGATCACACCACCATTTCCCATCCCCGATCGTAAAGGCTCAACGTTGGTGCTGGAGATACCCCAGACGAACATTTCCCCATCAATCCGGTCTGCACCTGCACCATCTTCGTTTTTTGACAGTATTCAGAACCAACCTAATGCGATGGACGACCTTGATTCTTCGGATGAGTCGGAAGATGAAGACGATCACGACCAGGACCACCACCACGACCTCGATCCGCCTACGCCAATCTTTGTCGAGCGAAATGGTGCCCACTCGAATGTCTCTCCCAGTCCGTCCAGCTCGAGGTCATTGCTAATGCGCCTCGGGAACCACTCCTCGCCCTATGTTGGCCGTTCCCCCGTCTCGTCCGAGTCGAAAAAGCCCATTTCCAATATCCCTGTGGCTGGGGCGTTCTTCACTGAACGTCGGGGCGGCAAAAGTGATCAAGGCCACGGCCCGCCGACCTCCACTTTTGACTTTTATCAGTACGCGCAGCAGCATCCCTTGATTCCAGCCGCAGCTCCGGAGCCGCCCTTACCCCGTCGGCCACACACCAGCGACCAGTCCGTTAAAAGCTGGCAGAATAGCCAGCGAGCGCAGGATTCCTTGCGACAGCTGGATGGCATGCTGAGAAAACACGTTGAGGCAGAAAAGGACGCTATCAAGCGTATAGCTACTAACCTGCAGTCTAATACAAGACCATGAGCTACATCATCGTCATTTATACCGAGCACAGTTGAATATACCCACCGCAGCACTCCACCCCATATATACATACATCTATTTCGGACTCCGTATTGCAATGCTTTCGTTTTAAATCTGATCACCCAGTCACAAATGATCGTTGACCAAATCGGGTCGTCTGACTCTTGTCTCTTTAACGCCGTCTCATGTTTACGTCTCTCCTGCTATCCTAATCCTACACGACCATGCATTCCAACGACCCCCAGCGCAACTCATCCTACTCATGGCACCAGGTAGGCTCTCCCCTTGGTCGCTTAAACCACCACTCACTGGCGAGAACCACAGTCGCACGACCAGGTAAATCTCGCGCTGCTGCAAAAGTACAACGTGTTTTCATACCGTTCCAGGCTACCGTCCTTTTTCTTGTACCATATGGAACGACCGAAGCCGACGTGAGCTGCCTGACCCTTCTTGGTGGCATCTGCGTGACCGAACATGCTCTTTCAGATACAGGTCGAAATTGAACCTACGGGCAACTTTCTCGTAGCGGGCGTTCGCGGCCAGCCGCCAACGGTCAAAGGTCGCTTATACTCCCGCGTGGACAGTACGAGCTCCATGTGGCAACTCGAGCCACCGAACTCGCGATCACGACTCTCGGCCCGAGAGCGCACCAACTCCACGACATCCACTGCCTCGACGCAGTCGTCCTACGCGTTTATATCTGATCCCGAAATCTCGAGCAGCTTCGCTGCGTCTCTCGAGAGTGGCCCGGTCTCAGACTCCGAGGACATTTCTTCCCCTGTGGGATTCTCGTCCCCGAATTCTGGGGACGAGGGCGGGTTCCCGCTATACCGACGGGTGGGCAGCTCGCATCCGGTTTCACGCTCCGTTTCTCCCGGCCACGCATTGCGCAGCCTAACGTCCTCGTTTTCATCGCTCGAGTCGGTGCAGTCGCATCGCGGCCAGCTTTTAACCCTGCACCTGGAAAAGAAGCAGTCGATCATCTGGCCGTCTTTAATTGTTGGACCCGTTCCAGAAACATTGTCTCATCATATCGCAAACTCCGTCGTCTTCAACGCCAGCGATGAGCTTGAGCATCAGTATAACATGGATCCGACCAGTTTGTTACTAATCGCTCTAGAACTACTGGACATTAGGAAGGACAAGGAAGATGCCTTCGAGTACTTTTTGTGAGTCATCTTCTTTTGTGGTATCACGAGCCGAGTTAAAGGTCACGCTAGGCGAGCTTGGCACCAGGCGCATACACCTTCTGCGACGATGAAACTGGTGTCGCAGTATCTTACGCTGCGGGCCACGGCCGACCTGGGTGAAAGCGAGAAACCAATTGCACGAGGGACCACACCTTATTATGCCTACTGCATGGGAGGATCCAGTGGACTTGCGCAGCTTTATCTGGAGGCAGGAATGCTTCATCTCGAAGGAGCGGCTTCCGCCCTTCTAGCCTCGTCCTCCGCAAGTCTCTCTTCTCTCAGAGTTCCGCTTCACGCCCCATCTGGCGAGGACGGCACAGATGCGTGGAAGCGGGACCGAGAGGCAGCTGGAAAGTATTTTGAACGTGCCCGACTACTACAGCCGAGCCTTGATATTCCTATTCTCCCGCCGCCAGGCACCTACCCCTCCCGGAATCCCTCTGAGCAGCTCGAGATGCCCTCTATCGACCTGCACGCTTCGCAGTACAGTTCCGAGCCAGCGCGGAGGCGGCGAAAGCCCAAGGAAGAGGTACTGAAGGAAGGGACTACCCTCTTTGACAACCGTGGGCCCAAGCTCGATGATCTGGACAATTGGTATCTGTACATTCCTTCGATGGTCGGTGCTGGGACGGCTTTGCTGGTTGTGGGTGTCATTGGTGCTCTCAGTTTCTCGACCTGGTCAAGGAGAAACCAAGGGTCGTAGCTGGACATCAGCTCCCTTTGATTAGGATCAATTGTAGACTTGCTATCGTATCGTGTCCCCATTCGTATATTGCGGCAGTGCTTTGAAGCGTCCTTCGAAATTGTCCTTTTATTGGCGAACTCGATGACCTCCTGGGAAACCAACTTCCTTCAGACTCACACCACATCAGAACCTACTTCAATCCGCGCTCTCGTTATCTTGAACCAGCCGTTCTCTGAAGGACTCTTCCTGCGGCTGTGGAAGTCTTCGCAATGGCACTGCTGCGCCGATGGAGGCGCAAACCGTCTGTTTGACATCGTGAATTCGACGCAACGTACACTGTAAGTCCTCTCTAGCGTGCAGCGCTGCGAGACGATCTTTCCTGAAGCTTCCTCCCGGACTTGATCAAAGGCGATCTGGACTCCATTCGAAACGATGTTAAAGACTTCTACATTTCTCATGTGTGTTTCTCGGTTGTATGGACGGCTTTGCGTATGCCTAATCTTCCAAGGGCGTTCCTGTCGTCGAGGATCCCGACCAAGATTCCACCGACCTCATGAAATGCGTCTCAGCGATACAGGACCTGGAGGCCCAAAAGCAAACCGTAGGCCCCAGGCGTTTGGCCGCACGTCAATATTCACGGAACCGCAGGAATACGATATCGTTCTGCTTGGGGGCCTTTCGGGCCGCTTGGACCAAACCATACACACCCTCTCATACCTACACAAAATGCGCAACACTAGACAGCGCGTTTTCGCAGTCACCGACGACAACGTAGGCTGGGTTCTGGACGCTGTTCGTGTTTCGCGCTCTTCCTGCCTCCTTGCGGTTCTAATTCCGCGCGACTAGGGTGAGCACACCCTCCACATAGACCACTCGATTCTGGGCCCGACGTGTGGGCTTCTTCCGGTCGGGATCGACTCGACGGTCCTCTCCACAACCGGGTTGAGGTGGAATTTGTGTAAAGTACTTCCGCTCAGGCTCTTCGTGCATCTCATGCTTTTTCTAGCTAATCAGCTGTCCTCCTTCGACGGTCTGGTCTCGACATCCAACCACCTGTTACCCACCGAAGATACCGTGTGGATCAGCACGTCGAATCCCATTTGGTGGACTGCAGAACTGCGGGCGTAGGCCAGAAGTCTAGAGTATGTAGTGTTCAATGTCTTTAAGTATTAGAAGAGCCTATCGCATGTAGCTTTGTTTGAGCGATCGGTTCCTTCTTTCCTTCATACAGCCATGACGGAGGTACAAATCAATGTCCTTTATTTTGCTGCAGCGTCGACTGCGACTGGCCTTTCTCGCGAGCTTGTTGCGATCCCTCAGAATCTCCGACTCGTTGATCTGGGTGACTTGTTGGTCGCGCGACACCCCAAAGCCGCCGCCTTCCGAAAAATCCTGGATAGCAGCAAGTGGAGTGCGCGACAATCTCATCTGCTGGCGCTCGCACTCAACTTTTCCGCAGGTGTTGATACAGAGATGGTCGACGAGCCAGAATCCGTGGAACTGAAAGGTTCGACTTTACTTCAGCTGTGAGGGCCAATCGCTCACAAAGATAAAAAAACAGGTGGAGAGGAAGTCGCAGTGATATGCCCCGTTTCTGGTGGATAGATCATAGATGTTAGACTTTAGTGCGGTCTGTTTTTATCGACGCACACGTCCTCTGACCGCCCACAAGGATGTGGCCCTCTATCGGAATCTTGTTCTGGTTATCCGCTGGTGCTCTCAGTATAATCGTCTGCGCCGTCTACTGTTCGAGACTCCGACAAGATACCGTTACTTTGGTTGGCGGGACGCGGACTCGAGCAGCTTTTCGCACGGAGCGTTTAACGCCAAGCACCTTTCTCATCAGGTATGGCCCCCAATACATCTCGTCATGGACCTGAGTTAAGGATGGTCCTGAGAGAGTGGAACGACATCTATGAAGAGCATCCGCACATCTATGTGAAGCTTGTGCCTTCTGCTCGGACTATCCTCATAATCGACACTGGATGTGGAGGGCGATGTGTTGATCCAACGATTGAGATAACCAGCCTCCGCAAATACATCGAAGAAGTCAAATTGGACTGCAATGGCGGCTTCGCCCTCAACGGAAGCAAGGACATGGAGTACGTTGTGGTAGCAACCCATTGTGTGAGGTTGTTTCTTTCTTTTCACCACTGTGGCTAACTGACTCTATCCAGCATTATGATCACAGTGAGTTGGTCTGCGATACAACGCCTTGTCTGATGAATGTACTAGTATTGGGAATGGAGCAGTTCGAGCCCGACTCGCAGATTCTTGTGTCAGGGAATTGCCCGTCCTTCATCTCTCCGGCCGACCTGCCCACCCACAGCCTCTGTGAATACATGGGCATAAGGACTCCCGTGTACACCCCAATTCAGGTTCCGCATCAGCATGTTATTCGCTCCATGGCACACGTCCCGCTCGGTGTTTCCGTCCTGCACACTCCAGGGCACACCCCCGACGAGTTGGCACTCTTCGATTCCAGTGAAAGGATGCTTTACGTCGGGGATTCTTTGTACGAGGAAGAGACCATCATCTTTCCCAAAGAAGGCTCAATTATCGAGTGGATGGCGTCGATTGAGTATCTGATACTCTTCGTGAAGACGGTGGAGCAGGGAACAGGCGAGCGCGAAACCGGGCTGGTTCTCATAAACTCTGGGCATAGAACGGTGTGCCGGCCCGCCCTCGATGTATTGGTGGCAGCGCAGCAGTTCTTGGATGATGTTGTTTCTGGCAGAGAACCGGTAAGAGAGCGGCGGACTGTTCGAGGAGACGAAACTGTCGTATATGTTCAGGGGGGACAGCGTTTTGCATTGCGATGCCCGGAAAGGCTGGTATGGGCAGCGCAGAAAATAAGGCTAGGTAACAAACGTGTTGTAGGATAGAACGCACTTATTTCCGTTTCCCGCTGAGGAACTCTTGCTGTAACTGAGCGAGGAAGTTGTCCGCATCGTTGCCCGCGGACGAAGCCTTTCCTTTTCCTTTGTCTTGGGCAGATGCAACTTCAAGGGCAGCAAAGGGGTCTGCAGGCATAGGCTGAACGATAGTCGCGGCAGACGTTGGGGCGGACGTTGCCAGCTTCCGTCGCTTCGCATCCACCATCTTCCTCCGTTCCTCCAGTTCGCGTTTTCTCTTGTCCATCGCTCGGCTTCTGCCACTGGATGCATCGTTTGGATCCTGCATCCCCTCTACTTCACCCGGTAGAACATCCAGGGCCCCCGTTTCCTTTCTCGTCTTTTCTGTCTCGCCTCGGGCAGACTTGAGCTCGTCCATTTGAGCTTTTCGAGTCTCTTCGTCCTTGGAAAATTGATAAAACCCCGCTCCTTTGGCACGAACTTCGCCGCTGGCATCGTAATGCACTCCGAGAGGATTATTTGCCTCAGCATGCTCTTTCTCGATTTGCGCAACTCGATCAGCAGAAGGTTGGTACACAGGGAAGTGTCCAACGGGATTTCCTGCAGGAAAAGATCACTAAAGGTAGCGTTGACGTGAGAACGGCAACGCACGTATAACAAGTTCCCTGAAGACATATGTGAGCAACGTGTGATGAAAGCTCAGAGAGTCGAACTTACTCATCCTCGTCGTACGCTTGTTCTTCGGGTGTAGGCACAAGATTTCGAGGCACTTCTGATCGCCTAGCCGTCCTCATCCGCCCAAATTCGTCCTCGTACTCCACAATGGGGTCGTCCTGTCATTTATTAGCCCTTATCCCGTTCCAAAATCTAGCACATACATCCAGGGGGGGTCTGGCAACTTCTACCGACTCATCTAGGTCGTCGCTATCGGGTTCAAAGTCGGAAGCAGGCTTGGAGTCGAACTAGCGTTGCTTATGAGTAGGAGTATGAGGGGAGAGGACCAAGGGTGTTACGTCAACGAGGAGGGATTCATATTGCTTGTCGTTCAAGCCACCGGTTTGGCCTCGCTTCAGTTTGTCGTATATCTTGGCCTTGCGCTCGAGCGCCGCGCGAGCAGATTCTAGGGTCGGTTTGCTGATTGCTTCCAGTTCTATGTCGCGAGACGCTCTGGCACTGACGCCCTTGTTTTGACGAGCCCATACGGTGGGTTTCTGGAGCATTCAATTGAAGAGGAGCTTGCGCGCCGCCGCCTGATTCACGCACCTTCTCTGGGCGCTTCACACCTCCGACAATGAACTTCGCTTTCCCTGCTGCCTTGTTGCGCGAGAACTCATCCTCTTGCTTGGACAGTTCGGCCTTGAGATCGAGGAAAGAGCTGGCACTGATACCCTTGGCCTTTGCTTTGCCCGACATGAGTGTCGCGCAGAAGCCGAGATCGGCACGTGATGGCCGTGTCACGGTCCAAGCGGAAGATCGCGCGCAACGGCGTGAAAAGCCATAGCGCTCACGTAGTATTACAGCCCATTATTCAAGTACAGGTTTATAGCGTCCCGGGATTTATATGTACACAAATCGGATTCTACGCGTCACTCTGTTGTCATGTTTTCACATACCTGAACGGGAATAAGAAGAGGATGAGAAAAAAAATGGGGTGTCACATACGTTGCATCGATTTGCTTGAGCTGCGGCAGCGCGAGTATAATTTTTCGACGATAGCCCGCCATGTCCGTCGTCTGGCATGGATTGCCCTCCAGGTACAACGTTTCAAGGGTCGCGATATGCCTCAGCTGTGAGTCTAGTGCGTGCAGAGTGGGGATTTTGTTCCCGCTCATCTAATGGGGGAGTCAACAGCAGTGTAGATGGATAGACAACGCCGAACCCAGAGTTCTTGAAGATTAGTCAGATGAGAGATGTTTTCTAGCTCGGGTATAAAATTATTGCCAAGGTCGAGAGTGGTAAGTTTCAGCTGTGTGAAGGATGGAAAATGAGAAAATGAAAACGAGAACGAAAATGAAACGAGGAAAGCATACATTGTGTTCCAGACCCTCTATGCGCTGAACTCCGTTGTGGCTTAGATAGAGCTCCTCGAGGGTATCGAGCTCTTCGAGCCCTTCCAGCTTCGTGATACGATTAGACTGCAACGAAAGGATCTTGAGTCGTTTTAGTGTTCCCAGATTCTGTTAGTCGCGTAGTGAGGACTATATCTCTCCGAGTAAATTGATCTTACCTCGAGCTTGGTGATTTTGTTTTTCCCAATCCAAAGTTCCTCCAAGTTAACCAATGCGTTGAGGTTTTCGATTGTCTTCGCGGGATCAGTACCCGTGCCGTATGAAGGGAGATCGACCCACTCTGATCTTGTTTCCGCCGAGCTCTAGGCTTCGTAAGGATACAGACGCTTGGAGATTGGATATCTTCGATATACGGTTCTGCACAAAGTATACAGTTTGAAGCGAGGGGAGACGCTGCAGAGCTTCCGGCACCGTCCGAATCAAGTTGAACGAAAGATCAAGGACTCTGCAGGAAATGAGCGGCGGAAACGCGTTTCTTATGATCCCACACACGAAAGTTCAGGCAGCTTGTCCAACGAGTCATCCACATGCTTGACCTTATTGTCGTACAGATCCAGTTCTTGCAGTCGCGTGAGCGAGTGAAAGATTTCCGGGTCCAGATGCGAAATGAAATTCTGGCGGAGGCACAGCTTCTTGAGATGTGGCGCAAATCTGGGGAGGCGGAGATATCCAAGCGACTTGATTCTGAGATGCACTAATTCCAGGTCCTTCCACGAGGGTGAGGATATGATTCAACCCGTACAACGCAAACCCCACCTCGGTTTCATCTGGAAGCTCTGAGAGAAAGTCGCGGTCCTCTTCGATGAAACCCTCTTCCGGGGGGTCTTCGTCCGAGTCGGCCTCTTCTGGATCGGGGAGCACTACTCGTGCACTCAAATTTGATCTGCGTGGAGTGAGCTATGAGTTGGCTAGGAATGGCGCCGACTCGCACCGGTCAGTAGCGACGGGCGCTGCAGCCTCCTCTGAAACGGCGGCGACGGATGTATCGTCTGACATTGTGCGGCTTTGCTGTTGCTGAAGTGGTTCAACTTCAAGACCAAACTTGACTCGAAGTGATTGACAAGCGGTGGCGGTGTAGATATAATACGCGACCACGCGACAAAATCTACGCGTCCGACGGTAAAGAAACCTTCAGCTATGAGCCTGAACGACGAAAATTCGCTGGATCCAGAAGAATCGATTGGAAGCTACAAATTATCCTGCACATTTCTGCTACATCATAGAAATGTACGAATGAGAGAGTAAGGAGGGGATAAATAGGCTGGGAGCAGTCATACACTAGTAGGTATTTACTAGAGCTACTATTATCTTACGAAATGCCGAGGCGAAACCGTGAACAGAGTAGTATCATACTTTGAATATAAGGACGAATCGAACGATCCCGACGCAAACAGGGTCCAACCAGGGCCGGCTCTATTCGCCTCTCTAGTATCGCCGTCGTCCAGCTTTTGCTAACCATAGAGAATACAAACGGAGGGTGTCGCAGCCGAAAAGAAGGTGGTGATACAGTCCCAAAAAGAAACAAAGGCCGGGGCGCAATTCGGGCGCGACCGACCTCACTGCCCCAAGATCGACCGCCGCACATGCCGCGGCTCGGCGGAGATGGGGGTGGGAGGAAGTAGTTCGCGCTCGCGCTCGCGCTCAAAAGACGGGGCAGTTGACGTCAGCGGGGAATGGGCCGTGGGCGAGTGCATGGGCGAGACACGGTCGGGATAAGACTGTTGGCTGGACTGCGGCTGGACGGGAGGGTTGGATAAGGGGGAGGGAACGGAGTAGAATGAGTTGCCACCAGACGCCGTGTAGTGCGGATGACTGTCGCCTGGAGAATAGTGTACAAAACTCATATTGGACGCGGGTGGGGAGGGAGAGGGGGTGGAGCCGTCCAATCGAGGGTACGCGTCGCTGCCAGAGCCGGATCCGGCGGAGGAGAATGAGGAGTCGTCATAGTTTCGACGAATCGCAGAATAGGAGCCCGTGGAGGATGTCGCGGATGGAGGCGTGGCCGAGGTCCCCCGCTTCGCAACGCCCCCTTTCTCCTTGCGCTTGCGCTGAGCTTGAGTGCCCTCTTTCTTCGCGCGAGAACGGGCGTAGCGTAGACCACAACTAAAGGCGAATTAGATTAGACTGGGCGGACAAATAGAAAGACGTACGCATTGCAAAGCTCCTTCTTGCCGCTGGGGCCTTTCCTCCACTCGGGACTCGTCGTGGCCTTGCAACTAGAGCACTTCACCACGCCTGCTGGCCGGTTCCCACCGCGACCCGTCCCACCCGATTCCCGCGTTGACCCAGGGGTACGTCTCGGCGGTGGTACAACATCGGTTGTGGGCGAGGTCGCCTCGTCAGAAGGAGACCCATAACCGTACGAGGGGGATAGAGGGCGTTGAAATGTGGGGCCGTTGGGGTTGGTCGTCTCGATGTAGGAAGGAGGCTGAGACGGCCATTGCTGGCCCTGTGGAGGGGGATAGGAACCGGAGCGGAGGTTGCTGGTAGTGTGGCCCTGTTGGGACGACGAAGGCCACTGTCCGCCACCATAGTCGCTCGCCGGTTGCTGCTCGCCTTGTTGAGACCATCGAGGAGGCGAGTAAGGGGTAGAGACGGCTGGCGAGGACTGGGCGAGATAGCTGTATGGGGCCGAGGGAGCCGATAGTGGAGGAAGTGGGTAGGACGAGCCTGGTTGCTCATAGTAGGGCGTTTGCCCACTATAGCTGGGAGCGTTGTAGTCGATCTGCTGCATGTTGGTGCTGCGAGAGGGGGGGTTTGTTTTGTGCGAGTGGGAGTCGATGGCGTGGACGGCGAATATAACTGAGCCTGCGGAATGAAGGAGTGTGAGCGGAAGGGAGGAAGAAACACAAGACAAGCGGATACCCCTAAGATTTGGAGTACTACGTACCATGGGGAATCAAGACACTTTCCACTTTTATACCACCCGCGAGTGAAGGCATTGTCTGCAATGCCTTATACCTGCGTGTGCAACTGGTCTTGGCCTCGTTGTCGTGCAAAGCCTCGTTGCCAGTGGGTGATCCCGGTCCGATTTGGACCTCTTCAACGAGTTTAGCAAAGTCCCGTCCTGTGGGCCCCTGCCCGCCGGCATCCGGCGGCCAAGACAGGAGTAGGGTTTTTGCCGACAGGTCTAGGATCTGAAATACTCTGTTCATATTGCTGAGCTGAGGTATGCAAACCAATAGCCGGCGGAATAGTACTATAGTGATACGTTTAATTGTCACATTCAGACGCACTGCCAGATTACTCACATTGAATCTGCTCAGGTTCCATAGCAGGCGTCCCGCACCAATTTGTCCATCCCGTCTTGTGCGTCTCGTCGTTGTCGTCTGGGTCGAGGTCGACAACAGCGTGGATGAAGCAGAGGACGACGCCCTCGGCGGCCCAGTTGATGACAATGTCGACTGCCATGTAGTTGTTATCTAGAGCAATCTTGTCGCCCTCGGTCCAGGATGGGCCGGGGCCCTGGTATCCGAGCTCGCGACGGACACGGGAGAGCCGAGAGAAACGAACACTGGAAGCCGAGACGAGAGGGTCAGCGCAACAGCACAAGAGGTGCACGAAGGATGGGGCTTGCCGAGTGACGCTGCCATGCAAGGTTCTGCTCTCAAGAACGCTGCCGAGGTCCTGTTGTGCTGACGCCTGTTCGTCGGGGTGGACAAAGTTGATGAGAGGCTTTCCGACGAGCTCGTGGGCCTCTGCGCCGAGGTGGTGTGCGAGGACGGGATCCAAGTAGATGAACTGGAGAGCGGCAGAAAGAAGAGACCAATCTGTAAAAGCAGGTAAGGAACGAGATCACTGCAGCACACGATCCTGATCGACGTGCGATCGTTTGGCGAGTGCATAACACCGGAGATGGACGCGCTGCGAGGGATGCAGTGCGCTGGAGACTTGTGTCCACTTGAGAGAGCGGCGAGAGATGGAGAGAGCGTCGGGTGCGGCTGCCAAGCGATGCAATGACTGGGAAGCACTTACAACAACGCGTCTGGCCGACGTCGGGAAGCTTCTGGGGGGGAGCGCTGTTTGAGTAGTACTGGGCGGTCGGCGGCGGAGGAGCAGGCATGGTGGGGGGAGAGGGCAAGTGAGACCACGGCTGTAAAGGGATGGTGGCCAATGCGAACCACTTGAATCAGGGGCGTTGCACTGACTATAATGTAATGCATACCAATGCATCTAATGCCTCTGAAAATCTAATGCAT
>CVRE01174149.1:5252-16991 GCA_001179765.1 Crepidotus sp. BD-2015
CGAAGATCTCCTTGATCTGGACGCCGAAAAACCTAGATTGAAGAGACATGAATCAGTTGCCCCTCCGCTCAGTTCAATGGTTCCTCCCGCCTCCATCGTACCCCTTGCAAACCAAACGGTCAAGGACGAACCCGAAGATGATTCGCCTTGGAGCTCAGTAGGGCAACTCGTTGCATTTCGTGAAAGCAGTGAAGCAATTGCAGACGACTATCTGAAAAAGCAGGGGGTTAAGCTCGTTAAGGGAAGGAAGAGAAAGCCGTTGGAGTTTAAAGATGTGGATGCTCTTGGAGTCTACAAGCTAGGTAAATTTTGGAACAACTCCATCAACCCACCGAGTTGACCAGTTCGGAGCTAGGTAAAGAGGACGCGCGCAACATAAATGTTCGGCAGAAGCAGCTAGAGGATGTGGAGATGGACGATTGAATACACGGGAGAGCCAACCTGCAGTTACATAGGAATTCTTTCTAGTTCTTCTAATGTCCAATACTTCTTCATGTTTTCGCCTCGCAAGTCGTTGACCTCCTCGTCCAGATGGCTGAAGAGCACCTCGCGAAAGCCGTCTAGACAGGCTCGCATCTCAGTCGGAGCTAAACTCATTTTAGCGTACTTCTGCAACCTAGCCATGAGCTACTCACAGTAGGATGAGGGTTGCGTCTTGAACTTGACCAATAGGTCCGCAAGTTCGTCCAGGCCTGAGGAATAAAAATCGAGGCCTTGAACATGTGGAGAAAAGATACCTTTATGAATCCCCTTGTGAGAGTCTATGTGTCCAGCTTCTGTCTCTGTCGAAAACTACATTCGTGTCAATGAACCTGCGCACACCGCAGAGAGCAAGTTACCTCCGGCATTCGTTTAGCCAAAATAGGAAAGATATGTCGTTCTTCGATCGTGTGGTGCATGGTGAGGTCTGACTTGGATAAGATTCAGGCCAGGAACAGCGAGAGGACGGCCCACGAGAGTTGAGACGTTTGGCCATCTCCAAATACAGGCCGAGGCTGAGACCACGCCTAGTGAAGGATCCGTCGGCCAGCTGTTGACCAATAGTGGTATGTATACATAAGAGGCGTTATATTCACGGTGTGAATCACCTCGTATATTGTGTTGACTATAGGAGACAATGTGAATGGCGATTGACACATTTTTGGAGTACACACATTCTATTTTGAAGTAGTTGTGAAAGCTCGACATGGTCTCGCTCAGCTGGCGGAGGAACATCATTATGTGAGGAACGGACGAAGCAAGGTTAAAGGAGCGTACTTTGTTCCACCGGCGTTCCTCGAGTTCTTCAGCTGCCATGTAGGAGACGGGGCGTTTGAATACAGGCCTGCTGTGGTTTGGTTCAAGGTTAGTCTCTTTCGACAGACCTACCACTCGCAACCTCGTTCTGAAGTTCAAGGTATTGACGAATAATTGTTTAAGCATCGGACCGCACGTCACAAACGGAACACGGCGGCTCGGCATACTCCGGACATCCGACCCGCTCATATTTAAATATCCTTCTGTCTCAAGTTGCCGTGCTCGTCGTCTTCACCCGTCTCCACCATGACTTGCCCTTCGGACAATGCTGCAGCCATTGACCAAAGCTCCTTTTGGGACTCTGGCACCCTCAACTGGGATGCACATAGGTGCCTGCAAGCCTCACAGTCAACTCTGCGTCCTTCTCATGACAGTCGTTCAGGATTGGTTGGGCAATCGCAGGAGGGTGTACAGCTTTGGTAGGAATATTGCCCTACTTAGTGCCGTCTGACCATTGAATTTTAGACGCTCATAATTTCCTTCTTTTCTGTTATGGGACATTGCAGGTTCATTCCTCCTCGTTCGTTTTGCAATATAACGCTCATGATCACCTTGTTCTCGAATCAGGTTCGTCCTACTTCCTACGCCCCAGCTCGTCCCAACCCATATCCCCAGAAACTACACAAACCGAAGGCAGCAACGCCAAATGTGGAAGCGAGTTTCTTTCTTTTTTGACGGACCATTAATACAACCACAGTATCCGTATCCTATATATGCCGCCAGTCTATGCGGTCATCTCATTTCTCTCATATCGATTTTTTCGGGACTACAGTACGTCCAATTGAACGCCTTCTACCTCTCTCTCTCTCACACTTTTTTCCAGCCTACTATTCTCTCGTTGAAGTCGGTGCGTCGCTTTACAATTTGGACCGCCTCTTTCCTTTTCAACTTTTCCCTAGTTTATGAGGTACGTGTCTGGAAAGCGCGGATCCAGGCCTACTTACCCCGGCGTTGTATAGGCCTTGACGATCAGCGCATTCCTGTGAGAATTTCCGCGCAAGTTCACCGTCACTTCTAAAGTTTGCACCTGCAAGACTCCTCCTCATTGAATATGTGGCAGATTCTGCGGCCGGCCATCGCGCAGAAAATGCTCTTGCCCGCAAAGACAAAACGCGACTCCTCTTTCCTCTTTGTTGCTGGAGGTATCGTCCTACCAAGGTCGCCCCTTTCCTTTTAATCTGGCACATCTACTCAATAAAACTGCGACAGGCTTATTTCATGTATACTGTCAAGGCAGGCAGCATTTCCGCGTGCTTCCTTTTTCTCATGGATCATCAGTGGTCGGTATTACAATATGTTATCGTCCGCCCTGCCGTTTCAATCGCGGGCATAATTTGCCAAGCTTTCAATGTGCTTTGTGAATCCGCAAGCTTCTCTGTCCACTATGCCAATGTCTATTTGGAGGCTGTCGACTTTGTCAGCATCAGGTGAGCTCTATTGAACTCACCTGGACAACTTCATGAATTGCTGTGACAGCCTCGCCCTCTATGGACTTCTTCTCTTCTATGGCCTGACTAAAGACGAGCTTGTAGGCCGTCGGCCCCTCAGTAAATTCCTTTGTATGCGCTTTTGTTACTTCCTCCGGTCTAAACTAATGCGCTGTCATAAGCTATCAAAGGGATCGTTTTCTTCACATTCTATCAATCTTTCGTGGTACTTTTCATTTACCTTGCGTTCACGTCGCCATTATTCAAAGACCTCACTCCAACACAGTTCAGTGCATTGCAAGGCCGAGTAATTAAAGGTGCAACGACTTTCTTTTCGTATTCTTATTCATCTGATTATGCATGTGCTAGCCACCACGTATTGGGTACTTTTGGTCCCTTTAGCGAGAACATAGTTTTAATCTTCTGTTACGATAGACGACTACCAATATCGCCAATGGCCTCAACGCACTTGCGATATGTATCGAGGTCGGCATTCCACCGTTCCCATTTCTTTTTATCTCGATCAATCGCTTCCAAGATGATCTTCTTCTCCGGTATCATGATGTGGGCCTTTTCTTCAAATGAGTATAAGCGGAAACCGGGAACTCCTGCCACTTCTGTATGGCGCCCTCTTTGGGACAGGTGGGTAGCCTCTCCTACTGTTATGTTTGAGGCTGATTTTCTTATGAAAGCATTTACTACGGTAGCCCAGTCTTCCTCTAAACCTCTTCTACGTTCTAATCCATAATTTAACAGCCGATTTCGCTCAAGAAATTTGGGGGTCACTGCGGTTTTACGTGTGCGGTGCTTCGGCACAACAAGTGGAGGCAATGGATCCCAATCATGTGAATTTCGGAGAAGCGTTTGGTGTGGAGGGCCACACTGGTCCAGGAGGTTTTAAAAGACGAGGAGGGAGTGCACCATAGCGCCGTCGGACTATGTAATATACCATGCTATCTACTCCAGACGGCCATGTTTATCGACACGGAAACATGGTCCCCAATCCCCTTGGCCCAGCCGTACTGAATCGAGGCGAAATGGCGGATGCGCTTGGAGTGCACAGCCGCCACAGCGCGTACAAGGAAACGGCCGATTGGCCGCACGGCCGAAATCACCATTCTTGTCCTCTAACTGCAATGGCGAGGGATCCATTCGAACTCGAACGTCTTGCTGAGGAACTCGCCAGTCGGGAACTTGCCAACCCCGACGACGACGCGCTGGGCCATGAGCTTCCCCTCCACATACCGCTTTCACACAACAACCCGTATCTGACCTCGGACGTGTTCGATGTAGAGGCCTTCCTACTG
The DNA here is from genome assembly GCA_001179765.1 of Crepidotus sp. BD-2015. Classification (NCBI taxonomy): domain Eukaryota; kingdom Fungi; phylum Basidiomycota; class Agaricomycetes; order Agaricales; family Crepidotaceae; genus Crepidotus; species Crepidotus sp. BD-2015. The sequence goes on from CVRE01174149.1 coordinate 9,283, forward strand.
TCTAGATCTCATACCTCCCTCCGGGACCTCCGCTTAGAACTGCGCGACTATCTGTCCACTCTGAAAGAAGAGCTCGTTAAGCTCATCAACGACGACTATGAAGCGTTCATCAGTCTGAGCACAGATCTGAGGGGAGAAGGTGTTCGACTGGGGAGACTCAAGTACCCCCTCGTCGAACTCAAGTCTCAAATTCTGGTGCGTCCTCCTCTTTGGCCGGCTAGTAGCTACTAATACAAAACAGGATTCCAAACGCGAGCTTCACGTCATCCAGGATGCAATACAAGAAAAGTTAGTTAAGAGGGCGGTCCTGAGAGAGGAGAAAGTCTGCACTGCTCTATCTGTACCGCGTACCTACTTAACTGTGCTCTAGGCCTTGCTACACTTRCTTCTCAAAATCTCTGAATCTGTGACGCGCCTAGAATCCCTGCTGCTTATTGCTTCTCCCATCCAGGACGAGATGGAGCAATCCGGAATCGAGGATTCACGGCCGGCGCATCTCAACCTCCTCGAGGACAACGCTGATGATAGGTCATTTGCAGCATTTCCCGTCTGTCTTGTTACTGAGACGCCGACAAATCAAGGACACGCGGAAATCGAGCAAAACACCTCGGCCGTGTTGCTACAGAATATACCCAACTGCTATACCACAGCAGCAAGGCGCGCGAAGATAATTGTGTCTTTGTAGACGAAATTCAATGGGTCAATATTACCCTTTCTTGCAGCACCTGTTTACTGAGATCATTTCAAACCAGCGGATCGACCGTATTAGGTCAACTTTATCCTCCGATCTAGACCATCTGTTTTCCTCGACTTTACTGGCCTTGACGGATAGCAAGGGTGACGGGAAAATCTCGGAAGTGGAGAAGGCAAAGTCCATCGCCGATCTAACAGAGTGCTTGCGAACGTATGATGCTATGGGTCTATGGAGAGACGCAGAAGATGTACTGAGGCGTGACGTGGTCCGCCGCTTCGTGAAGAAGGTAGTCAGAATTTACTTGTTCTCGTTAAGGAATTGACCATTCTTTACAGTCCATATTCCCCGGCGCTCTCACCGCCCCTCCGTCACCCATCGTCCCCCACACACCATTTCGTTCTTCAATGACCCCCGCCTCGGTTGCCTCCGCCTCTCCTCTTCCCCCCCGTACACCGTACACTCCATTCACGTCATTTGCGCTAAAAACCCCGTTTCAATCGAGTTACAGTCTTGGTACTGTCTCCAATTCACCGTATGCACATCTATTGGAGGACAATGAAGATCCTCTAGCGAGGATGTATAGCCAGATCCTACGCTTTGTGGAGAGAGACATGAGTCGGATCATGGGCATCGCCGACAAGGTTTCTCTGAAAACTGTTTCTACCGCACGCAAGGAGAAAACCCTCGGGGCGGTCCTTGCATCTCTCCCAGCGGAAAAGCCCAGCCGAGATGTGGATGGTGACGGATTCGAGATTATGGCAAATGTCGTTTGGGAGGAGTTTGGAAGGGCAATTATGGACGAACTGGGCATTGCTGTCTTTGCTGCTGGTCGTCCAAATGAGTTCAGAAAGGTGGAGTCTGCACCCCGGCCCCGGCCACTCATCCTTCACTGACGTGACTCTATCAAGCACTATGAAACCACCCAAGCATTCGTACGATCCCTTGAGTTTCTTGCCCCATCTGCCCATTCGGTGGAGGCTATGAGAACACATCCCATCTATTCTGCTTTCGAACGGCGGTGGCAACTTCCGGTGTATTTCCAAATGCGATGGAAGGAAATTGTGGGGAAACTCGATGAGGCTCTTTCAGTGCCTCGAGCAGAGCTGACCTCAATCAAGGGTACGTTGGAACGCACAATGTATTGTCTTCTTGTTGACAGTTGTGAGCCAGAGAAACACTCTTTTGCTACTATCCAAGCCGCAGCCGTCTGGGTTGCAATTTCGGCTTGCTGGAGCGCCGAAGTCTTCATACCCGAACTCAGCCATCGATTCTGGAGACTGACTTTGCAGGTCTGTTTCAGTTTAGCTTCCAGCCTTCCGTCTGAATCTTGAACCCGCCCCGAAGCTTTTGAGCAGATATAACACATGGCTTAGTAACAGCTTAATACCCGACGACAAGACCATCTCGATGCCAACTGAAAAGGTGGATTTTCGCGCAGGTTTTTAACGTTGGGACTGATAATCCACAGCTTACCTCGGCCGGACGCTCCTCTACACCTGTAGATAGCCCGTCCGCTGAGAGCATTACTGCGGACGACGCTATATTACGTCAATATGCAACAATCATCGTGGATGTCAGGGCAATGCGCATAAACGTACTGACTCTTTGGCAGGAAGAGATCAGTATGATGCTTCCTGACACCGCGGAAGAGGAGCGCTCCAGTCTTGAAGGTGCACGCAATTCCTTGGCCCAGTATTGCCCTAATAAAGACCAGATACTCTTCGGCAATCATTGACAACTCTGACGTCGAAGACTCTCCCCATGTGGAGCCACATTTTGGCTATACTCACGAAAAGATGTTGGGAAGCCCTCCTTCCTGTGCGGTCAATATCATCCCAGTTCAGGGCCATGTCGAACAAACAGACACCTAAAGAGCCCAGTTATTTTGTGTCGTCAATTTTGCGACCAGTGAAGGTGTTCTTTGGTGTTGGTGTCGGCCAAGGGCCTGGTGCCTCCTTGAAGGAGCATTTCCTGGAATCACATGCCCAAGAGTTATTCGAGAGCGTGTCTCAGAGGTCCGCCCGTTTCCCTGTATGTTTGCGCCTCATTCATCTGGCAGTAGATACGTCCACCACCTGAACGGGATGAAGAAAACCGAAGACTCGTTAAGACGGCTGAAAAAGGGGAAGAAGTCAACCTTTTCTCTTTTTGGTGGAAGCACCAAGGAAGAAGACGGACAAGACGAAGAACGTATACGGACCCAGATGATTCTGGACGTCGAGGCTTTCGGTAGGGATGGTCAGCTATTGGGCGTGTCACTAGACGAGAGCGATTCTTTCAAATCGTTGAAAGAAATGGTTTATGCTGTTGATTGTGAGTAGACACAGTTCTCCTTTTGCATTTCAACAGTTTCACTGTGCACCCAGTACCTGATACTACTTAGTGGCCAAGCCTTACTCAATAACCACTCACCGCTCTACCGCGATGCTGACGTAATCAACGGAGTATAATATCATCCACTAACTGCGAGTCTGCGACTGTACATACTACTCTGGGGGTAAACATAGACTATGGTATATCATGCCTGTCCGAGAGACAACAATCTGTGTGTGCGCAGTGTCTGGCTCTGACTGCTCTGACCCAGAATACAACATCTTTCGGCAAACAGTGCAAACGCGACTGTGAGGGGCCCATCCGCGCGCTCGTTCTCGAGTAGCCTCCGCCACGGTCTCGAACAAGTCGCGGTCTACCAAATTCTTAGATATCGCCAACATGTCGCCGTCGGAGCGATACGATTCTAGCATGCCAGTCAGAATGGTCCTGAATTCGGTGTATTGTGTCCCGGTAGACGCATGTGTCGCGGAGGTGACAAGCCGCTTAAACAGCCGCGGAAAAGAAACTGCACGGGTAGAACTGATTGAGACCAAGGCTCCGAATGTATCATGCACAAGAGATCGCAGGGCTGATAGCGCCTTGTCCAGAACCTGATCTTGTCCACCAATAGCGTCGGATGTACAAGCGGACACGGTCTGCACGCAGTTGATCTGGCTCCCGAGTAGCTGGAACCAGATGTCCTCCAAAGGCACTTCAGTCGCGGAAGGACCCTGGGACCGCTCTAGACAAATCTCAATCCCTGTCCGTCCCACCGCCTCCAAGGCCTCGATATCTTTCTGAAGAGTATCCGACGTGGTCCCGGAAAAGAACTCGACGACTCGATGTGTCAGCCGCTTTTCGAAGGTTTCCGCTTTTGACAAGGCATCCCGAGGGTCACCACGCCAGTTCAGCGCCCATACCACGGCGTCATACACCTCCTCCGACTCGCAGATTTGAATCACGTTCGGCCAGTCCAGAAGATCGGGTGGTAAGAATCGAAGAGTATTAACGATATCGTGTGGACGATAACGACACTGCAGGGATATATAGAGCTGTCGCAGTTGGTTGGAAGGTTTGAGTGAAGGACCACCCGCGCTCCGACTTTGGTTGGCGCATTCGTCATCGGCAGGCGGTGGCGGACCCAAGAGATGTCGGAGATAGACAAAGCGGTCATGATCGCCGCTCTCCCCAAGACCATCTAGCGCGATTTGATGGAGGTCTGGGGTGTGTTTGTCAACTAACGCAGCAGTGCTAATTATGCTGGCGTCTAGGAGTTGGGGAAGTGCCGCAGCAATGGTAGCTAGAATATCTGGAGGCAGAACACCCTTGTTACCCCGGGCGGAATTTTCTAGGATTTCATCCACGCTGGTGAAAACTTCAGAGGAGCGGATTTCGGTATCGTCGAAGTAGGTGGAGAGCAGAGGGACCCATTGTTTGTCGTGACGGTACCACGAGCGAAGAATGCGATAAAAGCCCGCGGACTCGAACAGATGGACGATACGATCGCTCTCGTGCGGATTGTACACTGAGAGAAGATACTCCGCGGCGAGTTGGCGGTCTTCCCGAGTGTCTGGGTCAGGATCTTCCGCTAGGCGAACAAGGATGCTGTGCAGCAGACTCGGCTGCAAAGTCTGCAAGAATTGGGGGTACTTAGGGACGTTGCGGGCGACGAAGATGTTGGTGAACGTGACGTCGGAGGAAGGCAGATTTCCAGAGGATAGAATCTCGAGGAGTATTCGGATGACCACGAGACGGCTCATGCCCTGGGATTCGTCGTTGAGATATGCGTCTTCAAAGGCGATATCAAGGGAATGGAGGAACGACTCGGAATCAAAGCGCAGGAGCAGGCGGGCGTACGGATACGTCGGCTCGACTGCGCCTTCTTCGTCGGAGGTCAAAACGAGCTTGCCTCCTTCACCCGGCGGCCACATGCTAGATCGGCCGAAGAATAAGAACGTGTAAACGTCCTTTTTGGCCTGCGACGCCTCCTCCTCCGGTAGCGGCTCTTCACTGGGATAGGAAAGCCCAGAAAGACAGTTGGCCAAGTATGGATATATTTTATACGCATCCAAGATGACTGACTCCATACCATGCCCTTCGGGTAGCGGTTCAGCCGACGTTCTCCGAAACTGTTGAACTCTCCGGATAAGGCCGAGAAGCGCGACGACGGGGGCGACGTAGTCCCTCAGGGCGCGGGTGTAAACATAGATTAGCGCGTCGTACAGATGGTGAGCCTCGCAGAGGTGGATCGCCTGATTAATGTCCAGACACGTTGGATGAATGTGCCAGATGATGCGCTCCACCAGGTCAGGCCGCCCATCGTCGTCGTGGAGGGCAATCAGCCGCTGTGTAACGCGTGGAGGCACATGTCGTATATCGCTAGACAAAACGAACGCTTCGAGCTGGAGAAGAAATATACGGGAAATGCCCGCGTCTTCGTACTGCTGGAAGAGATCTTCGAACAGAAGATCAAAGTCATCTAGAGCGATGCATGCGCGAGCGCACGAAGCTACGAGACCCTCGAACAACGCCGTGCGGTCGACGCCTCGGCCATCTGGGGTAAGATGGGTTTCGTCGGACATCCGATCCTCGGAGAACGCGTATCGAGTGGATGCGACCATGAGATCCCGCATTTTCTGTCCAACAACATCTCTGCGCTGTTCTGGATCGTCGGGCAGCCCATTAGAGTTCCCAGGCGCGTCGCCGACGTAATACGACCGAGTGAGATCGATGGCACTGAGAAAATCGCCATCCTGGACAAAAGTGAGAATTCTGTCAGCCCAGGTCAGCAAAGTCCCGGCTTGGACATATTCTCTCCCCTGCAAGTAGAGAAAGTAAGATACAGATTGCATCGGTACTAGGCAGGAGCGTACCAGCAAAAATATCTTGCCTTTGTACACGCGAATACTGTGTGCGACGTCTCCAACAGAATCGACGTATGGTATCGCGCCGTTCACAGTAGAACTGAGCGTCGGGGATACCAGCGCAAGACCGTCAAATGGGACGTGTTCGACAAGTTTTGACAACCGCGCGTCGTACACGTTTAGCGTCCTTGCGGTAAGAACCACGACTTGCTGCGGGGGTACAGGTCAATCTCTAGGGCGTCACACTCGGAAATTGAAGTGAACGAACCCACATTGGCGTTCAACCACTGGACGGCGAGGATATGGTCCTCTGCAGCCCACCTTCCGACAGCAGTATACACGATCCTTCCCACGTCGATCTCGGTCGTCTTTCCCGTCCGCAAATTCCGCGCAGTCTGTTTTATCTGTGATTCCGACACGCGCAGCAAATGAAGTGTGTTCCCCCATGTGTATGCGAGCACCGGCGGTGCGCTCGGCTCAGTGGCGGCCGCGAGTTTGCTGTTCGCACTTGCATCGTTCACCTTGGCTGGCCCAGCAGGGGTGCTGGGGAACCATGCCATCGCGCCCTTCGATCTCGAATGCGAGTTTGGATCATCCAAGCCATCGACAGCTCGTGGACATTTGAACCACGTCTTGGGTGTTGGTTTCAGCCCGACAACTACCAACTTCGTCGGTGTCAGCAGCGCAATGACATTATAGGTGTCAGTAGGATGCGGGGCGACGCCAAGGGGCAGAGGCATCATCGCCAAGATAGTATATCGGGTTTTCCGCCGCCGCCGGGGAGTAGACAGCGTGGGCGGCAGCGGCGAAGGCACACTGTCTTCGTCGGGATACTTGCCTAGGATGCGCAGAATGTCTGACGCCTCGACAAAGAGGACCTTTCCGAGGCTATGATAAAAGGCGAGGCCATGTTCGTCCGCCGTAACGAGCGCGGTGTGGCGTCCCGCCACGAACCCGATGCTGACGATACGAGAGCCGCGAAGATGGCCCTCTTGGCGGCCCGAGGACACCGCTGCGAGGGTTGTCGGCGCAACGGTGCGGGCGGGAGTGTGCGGCGCTTTGAGGTCAAAGAGCTGTATGTATCCGGACGCGTGGCCAGAGGCAACAAACGTGTGATCGTGCGACAGCGCGAGAGCAGTGACGGAGCCGACCGGTTTCCCTGATGCCTAGCCGTTAAAATTGTATTACACATGAGGAAACCAAGAGCGTACCCGCGACGTCCGAGTTGCCGCAAACGCATTTGAGCACCTGCTTGAAGTCGTAGACGCATATCGACCCGGTGTCTGTGCCAATGCATATCAGACCATTCGCAGCGAGAACCGTGGGGCTGCCGAGCGACGAGGGGCCAAGTAATGATGAAGCCTTGGCCGCTTTGGGGGGGTACATGTGGTGGGTGATGTTGCGCAGCTGCGTCCAGCGAAACACTTCGCGCGCCGCAGCAGAGGCACGCACTCCGATTGGAGCCTCACTCGAAGAGGGCGTGTGGAGATTCGAGAGGGAAGACACGCGAGAGATTGCGGAAAAGTGGGACGGAGAGGGCGACGCGTCGAAAAAGTGTGAGCCGACGGTGCCGATGCTGGCAGACGAAACGGGTCGCGATCCGGGAGTGTACGAGCGTAAACGGGACACGTTTGGATGCAGAAAAGGGCGAGCCAGGAGTTTTGCCGGGGAGTCGTTCATGCTGGGCGAGCCCACCCGCGGCGGGGTCAGAATACCGGCCGAGGACACTGAGACGGAGGGGATATGGTCCGAGAAGCCATCCTGGTCTGAATTAGGCATACAATGAGAGTGCGTGATGCAAGGCGCACCAGCGGCTCGTCGTCGTCGTCGTCGTCGTC
>CVRE01174219.1:1876-12431 GCA_001179765.1 Crepidotus sp. BD-2015
GTTCCTAAGCGGGACCGGCCGTGTAATCTACCTACCTACCGAGCCGGGCCACTTGTCTGGACCTCCTTGATATCACTCGCAAAATTACATACAGCAGAATGAGCAGATTCACAGCTCGATTCAATCTTTCCTAATCTGTCCACTTATATCTTGCTAAGGCCGAAGCGCTGAAGCGCTGAAGGCTCGTTGGGTATAGACGTACGATACATGGTGTAAAACGTTTGAGAAAGGGGGAGCTTTGCCCCGTAGCATAGAGTGTCCGTTGACTGTGGTTCGGTCTTCATCGGTGAGATGGGCGGACTGAACTCGGAGGTGCGCCAAAGGTCAAGATGTTGACAGGCCGGAACCCTGGTTGCAATTCCTGGCAACTCTTTCAGCTCAGCGCGCGACACAAGGAAGCCAAAGCTCACCAGAAACAGGACAACATTGTCTTCCGTGACACCGATATCATCCACTGCGTAATGTTCCACTGTGGTGGAGGGCATGTGCCGTGCACTCTCGGTTGGGAAGAGCGTCGACCGCGGACCTATCATAGACCAGTTCGGGTCAAGTCGGACGGCGTTCTCAGGGAAAGGTGTGAATTCAATCAAGTTCAAGGACAGGGCGGGCCCAGAGGACAGACTCCTTGGTCCCGGCTCAGATTCCAAGAACACGACTCGAGAGCCAATGGCATATGGGCCACGAACCGAAGCTCTGCTGCGCGAGAGATCCTTTATGACGCAGTACTGGCCCCAGTGGCTCCAGGGTACGACCAGGCGGTCTCGGCGGGATGGCGCAGCTCGGAAATAGCCTTCGTTTATGAACAACCAGTTGCGCGGAGAGGCGCTCGGGGCCCTCTTGCTAGCAGGCTGTGCTGCAATGACAAGAACACGGTTCGCTGGGTCAGGATAGAACAAGGCAGTGGATGACGGTAGGCTGGGAGACCGGTTTGGACAGAACTTGACGGCGGAATTATTCCAGGTCGCGGGGAGCTCATATTGGCGAAGAACGACCATGTTCGCAAGGTTCAAGATGCTGCATAAATTCAGAACAGGCAGGCTGGGGCCTCTCTTGCAAAGGACGAGGAGCAGATCTTCGTCGAGAAGGTAGATATCTTGGTCATCTATCCACTAAAATGCTCACATAAGTTTTAATCGAGGGGGAACGAATCAAGATAATTACCCGAGCTCCAAAAGTGTGCCAATCCATTACCAAGTGGTTGGTCTTTCCGTCCGCAAACTCTAGGGTCATGGCCATCTTGGACCGAAAGATGGAGATGGCAGCATGGGACACCGGTGCGACGCTTTGGGTTGGAATTTCGTACGATTCGGCAGGCGCTCTAGGGTGTTTACCGAATGTCCAGAGGTCGCGGAAATGCAACTGAACCCCGACTATGCCATTTTGACTGCAAACTGCATGAGGAAACGCAGTCTGTTTATATTTACAAAATCACTTGCCAAAATATGTGTGCTGCGACTATGAGGGCCTGAGCAGGGTCAATGCATATGGTTTCGATGGGCGGAGCTGTGAATCGCAGGCGACGAGTGAGAGCTGGACTGCGCCCTGTCCTACTGGATGGAAGTTCCGTGATCTCCAGTGTGTTATAGACACCATGGGGGCGTATCTGATGGATGAATCCCCCAGAGGTACCGACGTGGGAGGGTGTGACGACCTGCATCTTGTATTCGTGGGTCCAGTTTAGTCGGGGCCAGTCGGTTCGGTAGCTTAAGAGCAAATGCAACCGTCCGAGGAGGGGTGCAACGGCTCTCGAAGCTGCGCCGTCCTTCATCCCAGTGACTGCCAATTCGAACTTGTACCGAAGGGAGTGGTGCTCCATGACAATTCCATAGATGCGCTTGAATGCCTACGACCCCAAGATAAGTGGTATATTCGTCCACGAAGTTAGAACTTCGCGCACTTTGGCCGCCAGCAGCAAAGACTTTGGATCCAGATACTCCAAAATAAGAGTCAGAACGTCGTTCGAGACCCTGTATCGCTGGAGCCTTGAGTATCGAGGACGAGCCATAGTTGTATGCCATAGACGTCCGTTGCATCTTGGAATTTATACAAAAATCGCTCGTCGTTGTAGACGGCACAGAAAAATAAAAGGCTTGTGCAGCCGCTCGGTAAACGACAACCTTGTCTTGCGAATTGTTCTCTAGCGGTGCCCAGGACGGGGCCATGGCGCAGTAGGCTGTTCGTCGGTAGGCGGACCATTGTACGGAGAGCAATCTTTTGTGAGCAAGCGCCCCAATATGCACACGTTCTTGTAAGGCTGCCATGTCAACGGATTAGGCTTTGGTAGAGATTTGGAGGTTTCCGCCAGTTGGGTGCGCAAGTTAACGCGCACGAAAAAACTTGACAATAGTGACCGCTTGCTGGGGTCGGGCCTGCCATTCTGGGAGCGCAAGAACGAGGACAGCGCCGCGAGGGCGTAAAGTTGATCAGACGGCGTGAAACAGATTGCGGAATTGGGATAATAGCCCAATTGTGCAAGTCTAAATCTACGCAGATCTTGCGTGGTCGAAGGAAAGGACCGAGCGCTAAAAGCCAAATGTGGACTTCCAAATTTGTTCGGATCGTGATGGCAACACCGCCACTCCTTCCCTTGCCATCAGCCATATGGTTTGCGTCAAGTGCGAAAAGGTCTATCCTCTGGCGACGATCTTTCAATTGTTCTTACCTTCACACAGAAACTTTCGAAACTTGCCGCCCCGGATCCTTTCACCTCCAGCTCTAGCAGCATCAAGGAAGGCTCACGCAAAGTCGGGGAAAACAAGCTGCTTAGTCGTCCTGGCAGCTCCAAGAATCGCTTTCAGGCTCGTCCTAGTCGCCACATCTCTCCCCAGCAACGTGCTGATGCTCCAATAACATAACCTTAGCCGTATCAAGGGAAGTGTAAGGACTGCAAACAATCTGTGACGCAGAACAAGGCCAAGTACTGTCATGGTGCGCCGCCAGCTTGCCGCATCCTTTCCCCTTCTAACGCATTCTTCTAGGCTGTGCCTACAAGAAGGGAATTTGTTCGATATGCGGAAAGCAGGTATTGGATACCACTGGGTATGTCATGTCGAGCAAATAGACTGGCAATGGACACGTAGAGCCGAAGTGCAACGGTTGTATGTATGTATTCGTATCATCTATAATTCCTCCTGTGTATCCATATTAACTGCCGTTGTGAATATCGTCACCTCCACGCAAGATGCATGCGATCGGACTCTGTTAGTACACATTGCTATTCATACACGAAAAACATTCAATCTGCTATCCCACCCGCAGCTCGCCAACACGCCCTCATCGTACAACGACCAGCTACAGCCTACCACAAACTCGGTATGGGGATCGTGAATGTGCAGCAATTGAGGCCGACCAGCCGCTGGGACGGTATTCCAGCTAAAGAAGTTGTGAGAAGGGGCTAAAGCCGAGGATAGTGTGAGGCTTACACTCGGCAGGTCATGTCATAACTCGCAGTGGCAAGCACTTCCGCCCGATGCGGACTCCATTGCACTTTTCGCACTGCATACTCGTGCCCTAAAAGCTGCGTCTCGCAAGCTCCGCCCACATTTCCCGTTTCTTGAAGCTTGATCATACGACAATCCCAAACTTTCGCCAACTTGTCCACGCCGGCGCTGGCGAGAACGAAAGGGCGGTATTTGTTCCAATCCACGGACAAGACTTCTGTTCCCGAGGCTGGGACAGTGAGGACCGCAGCAGAGATTGGACTTGTGAAAGCGTTTGTCCCTGCACCGGATGGTGCATATGCCGGAGCACGGAGGTCGAATATTTTTACGGTACCATCGGTAGAGCAGGAAGCAATGAGATCAGGTTGATGCGGGGAAAACATGGCTTGGTAAACGCAAGAGCCGTGAGCGTGCAAGGTCGTAACCGATCGCGGTCGTTCAGGTGTCCACTGATATCATACTTGTGAAGGCTGGATACGCAAGGGAAAAAATGGGCTTACCAGCTTGACGTTCCCGTCCCAAGAAGAGGACACGAACATGTCCTTCTTCATATTTGACCAGTCCACCGAGAAAACCTCTCGCGTGTGTTCTTGCCAGGCGCGAATGGGAAGATTCTGCGCAGTATCGCCGTCATTTCTTTGAGCATATTTTCAACACCTACGTTGAGCATAACGTCCCATAGCTTGATAGAGCCGTCCCCGGAGGCCGTCACCAGTTGATTCTCGTGGACCTCGGACCAAGCAACGTCGTATAGCCCGTCTTGCGTCTCATACCTTTCACGGCTGAGTTTTGGATCGAAAAAATAGCATGACCGACTCACTGCTTGTCGAGACCCAAAGCTAGGGCTCCCGCGGGCCCAGGAGTGACCGACACAAGATGCAAGCGGCCATTGCCGACCAGACCAAAGTTCGCGGACGAAGCCAGAGCCAAACGCGTCGTGTGGAACGGCGACCATGCTACGGAGAAGTGTGCGAAGCCAGGGGTCTGCAAGACTGCCGGAGGTGGGCGCGGGCCATTCATGCCTGAGTGTTATGTGTTCAAAAGCTTGGTCGTGGTGGTTCCAAAACATGGGCAGTGCTAAACACATGCCAACTTCACGCGTTCCGTGATGCGCTTTTCGGTGCCCACCATCCCGCTGCTTTCAACACACCCTCCAGCACCTCACAGGTCGATAGCAGAGGCTATAGAACGCGTCGCAGACTTTATTTTCCCCGGAAATGTCACAATTCTCACCGGTGCAGGCGTCAGCGTTGATAGCGGAATCAGAGCCTAGTGCGCGCCCTCTAGTCACGTATCTCTCTGGGACTGATAGTTATCGCATTCTCAAGTCGGGGCAGCGATGGAAGATACATGAATCCAGACTACAAGTTCGCTGCGTCCAAGGATCTGATGTCGCATGGCGCTCATCTCTGACCAGGCCGTTATTTTTCCACCAACTCATGGACGAGAGCGAGGCGGGCCATGCATATCGGTTGGTAGAAAGCTGAAGCTTGAGCCTTCGATTTATTCTCTCCGCAGACAGCGCTATTGGCTCAGATCTTACTTGGGATATCCGACTATCCGCGATGCGCTTCCGAACCCCACACATTTCGCGTTGGCCGCGCTCCAACACGCTCAAGTCGCTCCTAGGCTCATAACCCAGGTCAGCGGCAGACTATGACTCTACGTTTTGCTGTATTTATGGCACCCAGAACGTAGACGGACTGCACCACCGAGCATTGGGCCTTCCTGCTGGAACGAAGAGCGATAACATCCTCGAGCTTCATGGCAGTTTACACGTTAGTTCTCACGTGGGGAAAGCATTATACTGCTCTAATCGTTCCCTTAGCATGTTCACTGCAAACACCGCCATGTCGTAGATCGCACCACCTTCCAGGACTGGCTCTCCGCTGCCAATCCCCAATGGAAAGCCTTCGCCGACGAGACGGAGAGGACAGGGAACAAGCCGCGGACGAACCCTGACGGAGATGTAACTACCCAAGCTTGTGAGTGGCGATTTCAGCCTCACATCGCGCCCAGGTTGCCATCGAGAGCTTGGGGACGTCATATAGCAGCTTCATCGTCCCCCAATGCCCCTCTTGCCTGCTAGAGGACCGTATAAACTCAGTCGTAAGATCCGTTTCCTCCTATCAACGCATCTTCTCAAGACCTTCTAGCACAAACCCGAGGTTATCTTTTTCGGAGAATCCATTCCACAGCCCGTCAAAGAGCGATCGTGAGCGCGTTCTTGCTAGTTTACGCGACACGTCCGATACCCCGTGAGTTTAGATTCCGCGACATCGAGGACGCAGACCGGCTACTTGTGATTGGCACGACGCTAGCGACGTACTCCGCATTTCGGTATTCTGCGACCTTCACTCTATTATATGTTCTCTAAAATATCGTTCAGATTAGTTGATCGCGCCGTTAAGCTGGGAAAGCCAGTGCTCCTGCTAAATGTGGGTCCATCACGCGCCGACGGTATCGAGGTAGTCGAGAGAATAGACATGGCCAGTGGCTTCATCATTCGCGACGTCGTCAAGGCTGTATTGTACGCCCACTACAACATTGAACACCAGTAGTCGCTGACTTTTCTTTCCAGAGGGACCACCGCCTCGGAAGATCCTGTCGTCGCACGAATGCTTGAAAGCGGGATCGTTAAAGTACTGGAAGACGACACGCAGCCAGTCGCTGCGCAAAAGTAATTCGTTCATTCAAAGCGATATCAAGTACAATAGGAGATACATAATATATTGTATGGATGCAGAATAGACAGGAGGAATACAAGATGGATCTAATATGCGATGGATGCTGTTTGTGTCGAGGTCTTGCAAGATGGAGAATCGGAGGTCCGCGGGTGTGTATCACAGCAGTTGCTTGGAGGTAATGAATCGGGACTTGAGCTGAGACCAGTCCCAGCCCTGCCAGTCATGAAATATAGGAAGATCGTTCGGGAGGGAGGCGAGCGGGTCGGGGATGGAGTCGCGCGCTTGGTCGTCATCGTCGTGTGGCGTAAGGGCCCGCGCCGAAGACGCCGGGGACGATCCCGTTATCGACGAAGACGCGGACGAGGTGGGCTGGATCCAGCAAAAAAAAAAATGAGAAAAATTATAGCGCAAAGCAGAAATACGCGCGCGAACCGACCTGCAACCCTCGTTCTTCTTCGCGCGCCTTGGTCTTCTTCAAGCAGCGCGTGCGGTGGCGGAGCCAGTGCGACGCGTCGTAGTCGCTCTTAAGCGAGAGCTTGATGGCCGCGCCACAGTTCAGGCAGCGCACTAGCGTCGGGCTCTGGACCTCCACCAGCTTGTCCGCGCGTAGTCGCATCTCCCGGAGGTGCTTCCTGGACGGGGGACTTGATACAGACGAGTCAGTCAGTCGCACCCCAACGCGGTAGGGGAAAGGGTACCCAACGCTCCGCGCGCTTTCTGCATCATTCAAGCCGGCCCCCAGAGGTCTGTGTGGGGCAAATAAGCACGGCGGGGTGGTTATCTGGCCTGTACCTACGCATTATAGGGCTGCATCGATAGGTCAACTGGATGGACAGTCAAACACGCGCCACTGAAGGGAGAATGAACGCAAAGCTACCGTTATACGCGACGCGTTGAACGGATTCAGGCAAGGCAAGAATATCAATAGGGAGATAGAGGAGAGGGATGGTGGCGGGAAGAAGGGCTGCCGCGCGTACTTATAGGTACCTGCGTGCGTCAAGCAAGGCTACATCACCCAACAAGCGCCAACTTTACGCCGCACGTAAGGCGCGTCTAAAGCACGCGTCCTTTGCGCGTCTCACCGCCGTTCGGTCGCGTGCGACTGTGTGCAAAAGTCGCCCAAGAAAGAATACAGCAAAGAGGGAACACAGGTACATGGTGATATCCTAATACCATTGGTAGTAGTTAATGAGGGTTGGCAAGATCAAGGGGGCGTTTCTGAGATGCTCTCCTTGAATCCATGCATGAACGCCTTGAACGGCAGGAGGAACCACCCCAGGATGCTGGGAGGATCCTTTTGAACGGGCACATAGGTTTCCTTCCTAGCTCGATTGGGGGCCCGCGCGTCTGGGTCCTCGACATCCAGCTCAGGGTCCTCCAGGCGCCGCTTCGTGCCGCGGCTCGAGGAAGCTTCCGCGACAACCGTGGCTTCGGTCGACGCGGTCGATCGCCGCGCTCGAGGGGCTTTCGCGGCCTTGCTGGAGCTGCGCCACGCCATCAGCGGTCAACACCGTTTGCAGCAGTAGATACGCACCTAGTGCACGTTTGCTTATGGAGCTCCCAATTCGTCAACGTGTAGTCCGACTCTCCAGTCAACGGTACGTTAGTGCCACAGAGACGGCATTCGACATTGCGAGGTCCAGAAGTCTTTGCCTGCGAATCATTCACCAGGGATATCTTCCGCTGGGCCATGGCGACGCGACTGCTTATTCTGTAAAATGCGTCGAATTGAGAGGTGATACGTTGGAGATAAGATGAGTACTGACACCCCGTCCGCGCATGCAGATTGATGAGCCCTCCAATTGCCCAACGCATACGGCGTCCGTGTAGACAAGCGGATCCATTTCTGGCACTTGCGGCACAAGGCCTTGTCGGTCTCGACGGTTTCCGCTCGCGTGTCAGAGTCCAGAATTGCTTTGCGTTCTGCTTCGGTTGTCCGCGGTGCAGCACCACCACCCACATCCGAGACGGCGACCGAGGCCGCGACTTCCGAGCGCATCTCGCTGGCACCGTCATCGCTATACACTGATGAGCCGGAGGAGCAGAGGGCGAGGACTAAACCTACAAAACAGATCCGGTCGCCACCTTCTGGTCACAACGCTTGCGGTGCACCTCCCATGGCCGCACAGTATATGTCTGCTTGCGCCCTAGGTTTACAGTCCTGTTGCAGCGGGTGCACGTTACGCTGTTGGGTTCTATGTTGGAGCAGTCGGGCTGGTTATTAAAGTACTCGATGCGCTCGGCTTCAGTGCGCCGGATTTTGCCGGCACCCATCGAAGACTCCGCGACGGATGCGCCGTCGTCCACGGTATCTGGGGTAGCAAATCGCCTGGAAGAGTGTTGTCGGTACGCGCAAAACTCAAAGAAGATTAAACTGACCTGCGGTTGACGCCAAAGGGAGGCTTCTTGGATGAAGGAGAGTCGGTGGCACTGGCATCGTCGGCGATGCGCTTCATTGAGCTTATCGAAGAAGCGGAACGACTGTGTAAGGCTTTAGCCTTCTTGACCGAAGGAGATGCATTGCTGCCTTCTGCTTTGGCTGTTCTGGGGGAGGGGCCCGGGAGACTGACATATAATCAGCACCCACATAGCAACGGAGCACAAAAGACCACCCACTGGACCTCTACTTTCTTGGGTGCTTTCCCGGGCGACTGGAGGTGGAATAAGTGACGAGAAAAAGTGGGTGGCAATGCCATCGCGTACCACGGGTGCAAGAGCAATAGCTTCCTTGCGAGCCGCTGCTTTGGTTTTGGTAGGTGGCTTCGCGGACATGATAGTCTCTTCTTCGGACTCTGATGAGCTACTAGTGCATAGTTGTGAGTGAGGAACGATTTCGGACGCGAAACGCGTACTTGGTGTCGTCTTGGGCAGTTTTGTGCCTCTGTCTGATTGTTAGTCGGTGGCTGGCACTGAGTCGAGCCTCCAAGAAGACCCACCTTTGCGCGGGATAAATAAGTTACTCTAACTGGTGGACTGGAGGAGATGAGAGAAGGGCCGCAGGGAGGCGGCAAATGGCTCACCGTTCGGAAGAGGGCGAGGACATATAACGACGACAGAAGCAGTGATGTTTGGAAATTGTTGTCGGATGTTGGTGTTACGTTAGCGGCGCACGTGCTAAAGCAGAAGCCCCTATATAATTATTCGCGTTTCTGCTTCCGTTTCTCTAACTTACAACAAGCTGGACGTGTGTTACAGCTTCCCCCGATCCTGACCTTGCGCATCCTCTCCAAACACCTCCGCAAAAGATCTGCCGATTTCAGGAAGCATATCCTGCGTCACCACACCGCGACCCTCTTTATGAAAAGCGCGCCGACTCGCAGTTCGTGTTACCATGCTTCCGCCGACGGCCGCCAACAAGGGAAACTGCGACGAGGGGATTGATTTATCACTGTTGAATTGGGGTGAGCAAAGGTCGCACTGCACTGGACTACTTGATACCGCACCCGAATATCCCATCCTCGTAACACTTGGCCCAGGCTAGCATCGTGCCCACGGTACCACTCAGCACGTCTCCTTGACCACCACATCTCTTGAGCCCGCCTTGGACGTCTACCTCGACGGTCTGCTGGGTCGTCTCCTTGTCCGGGTCGGCGCCCGACAGTTGGCTGGCTTCCAAGTCTGCAGCGTCGCCCGTCGTATCGACGGAAATGATGTCCGTGGCGCCCTTCTGAAGCACGGTAACGCCGCCCAATTGACGCGAAACTAGCCCCGCACGTTTATCTGCGGGACTCTTTGGGTCAATACCGACCTGTTCACTCAAACGGGCAAATTCCGCGACGTTAGGGGTGACGACGGCGCGGCGGTACCCCTTGATCACGGAAATATCCTGCCCGACCATCCATAGCGCATCCGCATCGAGGACGACGAACATGCCCTGCTTCCGTGCCAGCGACAACGCGAGCTTAGCGAAGGACTGCATGTACGGCTCCCGCCCGAGACCAGGGCCGATGACGAGGACATGTAGGCGCGAGAGGATGGATTTGAGCTCGGGAAACACCTGTTCTGACGAAGACTCCTGCCGCAGGATGGGATGCACAATCAGATCCGGCGAATAGGTCTTGATTGCGCTCGCCGCTGTCGGTGAGCAGATTACATGGGACAAATCAGCGCCCTGCGAAGTTGTTGGCCGGTTTCACGAGTTAATCTGTTTCTCAGGACCCACGAATCGCAGTGCAGAAATCGCGGCGAAGAAGGGGGCGCCGGTGTAGCTGGAATCGATTGTAAGCCAAAAAAAAATGCGGTGTTGGATCTAATTCACTCCAGTGCGCCTCCGAGAACGCCTACTCTGCCTGGGAAAGGTCAAGAGGGAGAATCAAGCAAACGAAGTATACTGACCAGACTGGCCCTTGTGCAGGGACCCATCGAGCGGCGGGATGAGCTGTTTGACTTGTGCGAGGATTGACCTGAGCTGCATTATGCTATAAATAG
>CVRE01174315.1:0-12271 GCA_001179765.1 Crepidotus sp. BD-2015
TTTCAAGGCCAGAATAGGCCTCACGTGTGGCTCGGTCGCGCTTCAAGTTCAACCTGCCCACCCCAATGGATACACAAACGGTGAACGGCCTCCGGACGTCTATCAAGGAGTGTTCAGAAAGAGGCTTATCCGTCGCGTCAAAATGGTCCGTGTCGCGACGCTCGGCGAGAAACCTAGCATCAATTGAAGTCACAGGTCTTCAGAACTGCTACTATCAATGCCATTCGCTAAAAGACACCCTCCTCCACCCTCGCCTGTGGTATCCTCATTGTCTCACGAGCAATCGCAGTCCCTTGTCCCTACGCAAGTTTCGGATGTCACCCCTGCTCCTGCTCGCCATCCACATGCTCCGCTTCTCCAAACGCAACAGGAGGATGTACGCGCGTATGAGTTGGAGTTTGAGACGCACGAGGCGGACCTTCTCTTCTCTGCGCGTACTTTCATGGAGTCCAGAGAGCCCATGCGCGCAATTCATGTACTGCGACAATGCAGAAGTGCGAAAGCCCATTTCTTGAGTCTATACAGCCAGTTTATTGTAAGCCAGTTATCATTGTATCATTGCTCTTTTCGAACTGAGTGTTCCAAGGCAACTGAAATCCGGGCATCAAGAAGCTGGCATAAACTTGATAGTTCGTGATTTCCTTGCGCTGTTCACTCGAATGATTTTTCAACCGGCATACAGATAATCGGCATCAGCCCTCCGATCCGGTTAATCCGACCGTGGAGCATTTGTTGAACCAGGTCGTGAATGTCACCGACCCGTGGTTGTTGTTTCTGTGAGAACGCCGTGTCATTCGTTTGGCGTTTTGCTCAGCCGGGATATAGTAAGGCGCTCTTCCAATCGCGTCTCAATGGTCGGCGTGACGAGGCGATCGAAAGTGCGCTTCTCTCCATTGCAGGTTTCCCTTGGAATTGGGCAGCATGGACGTTATTAGGCAGCTGTATTGAAGATGGAGAAGAGGTATCCTTCTGCTTGATTTACTTCATCGTTTTATTCAAACACGGATCAAGTTGTCTTCGATCCTCCCCTTACTGCCTTTGCCAACAACACATCCTCTAGTCCAGATGTTCCAAGTAAAAACAATGAACGAGCTCCAGATTCCGTCAGATAATGAAGTCACCCTCTGCGAGCAGCTTTTGGGCCTCGATTTTTTCCCTGGTAGTCTCTGGATAATGAGCCTTCGCGCTTGTGCCCTGTACCACATTCATGGTTCGTCCCTGATTCCGAGAACTCGACTCATTTTCTGATACCTCAAAGACTTCAAACAGGCTCAGGCTCAATTTGAACGCATCCTGAGCATTGACCCATGTCGTATTGAAGAGATCGATATCTATTCCAACATTCTCTACGTTACAGACAATCGACTCAAGTTATCAAGACTGGCCAACGACTTCCTTACATTGGATAGGGACCGACCGGAAGTCTGTTGTCTTGTAGGTATGCGGTGCGACTCAATTCATGATTCAACCCGCTGAGAACTCGACCAGGGAATCTTTATTCGCTGAGAGCAGAACACGAGAAATCAGTGAAATACTTCCGACGAGCAACTCAACTTGATCGCACCTATCTTCCAGCGTGGACTCTAATGGGACACGAGTATGTAGAGATGAAGAACTCCCATGCGGCTATTGAGTCATACCGTAGGGCAATAGGTGCGTGGGCGTGAGTTGCAAAGTCGACGTCTATTCACCATGCGTGGCAGACGTGAACCGCAAAGATTACAGGGCTTGGTATGGCCTTGGACAAGCTTACGAGCTGCTGAATATGCATCAATTTGCGTTGCATTATTACCATCATGCTACGGCGCTACGGTGAGTGGATCCGTGTCATTATGTTCCTGGTTGTGATAAACATCCAATCATAGTCCGTACGATGTGCGCCTCTGGCAGGCGCAGGGCATGTGTTACGAGGAGATGGGAAAGTGAGTTTTGCGTGTAGTCCTGGTATGTAACATCCCGATTTCTGACCTAAGTGATGGTAGACTCCGAGAGGCTGCAGAATGCTTCAAGCGAGCGCTGATCACAGCTGACTCACACGAGATTACCATCAATCTTAGGCTTGCAAACTTGTACGACTTGATGCAAGATTATGCCGAGTCTGTATCGTACCATCGAAGGGTTGTTGAAGTCTGCCAGGCAAACGGTCAGCGATGTACACTTGCTCTGATTGCCCGGGTTGACTGTTAACAGGCCGGCCGATACAAGACTTTGCGAAATCCAGCCTGAAAGTAGCTGAACACAACCTACGGCCAAAAGGCGATTTGTTCCTGGCGCGAGACTATCTCAAGACTGTGGCTACAAGTAACGTTGAAGAGGTGGTTCGAGCTGCAGAGCTTCTGAAGCTGGTAAATGAGGCCATCAGGCAGAAGGACAGGGACGCGCCGAAACAGTGAAGCGACCGATGGGAGTGGAGAGGGAACGGGAGAAGGGCCGACAGAGGGACTGGATCCGTCCTGTAACGATTATATTGTGCTGGTCGTCGGTCGATGGATTCTGAATACAACTTGCCAAAAGCAGTTCTGGGACCTTTTATAAAGATCGAAAGGTCACGAGCCACTTCCAAAGCAAACAAAGGTCAAAAGAATGTCCAGCGGCTTTCGACCCTCTTTTCCTTCCGCATCCTCCTCCTCCCAGTCGTCTTCGGTGCCAACATATCCCTACGCCTCCTCGGCGACCTCGTTCTCCGTTCCGTTCGCCGCGCGTCCTCCCTATCTGGCTGGGAATGGCACCTGGAAAGTTCCCGCCAACTGGAGCCTGCATGCCCTCAATCCGCAGCCTCCTAAGAAAACACCCAAGGCAAAGAGGAGAACGACAGAAGAGGAAGAGATAACCAAGCGTGTAGCCTCTCGGTTCGTTCTACCAGCACTTCTCTCATTGGACAGCTCTTCACACTGTCTGCCTCAGAGTCGCTGCTCGCTTAGCCATGGATCATGCTGCTGTTACAAACCCCGACACAGAAACTCCATTCACGGACTCCGTAGACGTGGTCAATAGACTGTTGCCATACCATGTCTTCCAGCAACCAATGGAAGATTTGAACCGCAAGGGCAAGCGGAAGGCTGACGACCTGATAACTGAGATTGAAGGTCGGTTCTGTACATATTTTGTGTCAACTGCGCGCGTTGAACATAGATAAGAAACGAAATTTGCATTGGAGTGCTTCAAACGGAAACGCAGTCTGGAGGAGAGGTTCAGGCGCATCAGGACGCGCAGCGGCAAAGTCAGTGTCAACCTGACCACTATCGAATAGTACTCGCCCCCTTACCCCCTTCCCCTCGTTACAGCGGCCTGCCCCTGATGAGCAAGCTGTTGCCCTCGCCCAGGCGGTCATGGAAGCCGACCGTTCAGAAACAGCGTTGCTCAACTCGGAGATCCGCGCTGCTCGTGCAGACTTGGACAGAATGCAGCGAGAGAAGCGACAGCAAACCGCCCGCCTTCAGCCTTCAACTACTGTTGCGCAGCCTCAGTATTATCGTGCAGCAGCATATCCCTATCCATATGCGCAACAGGCATATGGGCAAACGGCGACGTTTACTGTCCCGCCAGCAACGACCACGACCCCCGGGACAACCACCGTCAATGCCAATGCCTCCTACCCGCAATACCTCCCTAATACGGCGATACCAGTTCAACTGCCTGTATCATCGCTACCTGCGCTGCATGCTCTTGGCATCCAACCCGTAGCAGCAACGTCGCTGGCGCCTGGCGCGGCCCAGCCGCCTGCTGTCCTACGAGGCTCGTCCGCGGATACCCTGAGCCTGGAGATCAATGTATCATTGTTGCAGGCTGCGCAGATGAACGGGTTGGCAGTAGTTTTGAACTCCCTCATGTCCCGGCAGCAGTGACTAGTTTTTGAAGAGTTGTAAATTACATACAGAAGAGATCTTTCGTGATCGAGTAGCACACAGTATCCTAGCGGATACTTAAGTAGAAGGAGCAAGTCATAGTATCGTTACTCGGCAGCCATCTGTTCAGGGTAAAGTTATTTAACGCGGGACTTCCGTTTTTGCCATATATAGTCCCTGTCTCTCTTTAACCAGTTTCTACCGCCACGACTCGGAGTGGCACGAGGCCAAAGTTTCCAAGCTCCTTCAGCAAGGAGGCAACGACCGACTGCAGCAGATGGCGACCGGCCCCTCGACGACGACCTGGAGACGGCAAAGGCTCCTTCGACTCGGCAGCAGCGGCACTCTTCAGCCTGAAACAGAGTCGACCACTCTCCAGCTCCCGGCTGAGAATGGCCGTTCATATGGCACGGTTCCAACCCGCCCATCTCGTCGGAAATTGCCCCCCATCTCTCTCCCTCACAGTCCCCTCTCTACTCCCTCCAGTCCAACCCGTTCACCCTCTGTCTCCGTGTTCCGCGACCTCGCGTATTCTCGGCTCAGTTCCCAGCGCCCTATAAGCGCGTACGACGCTCCAGCCGTCGAAAACACGTCGGACGACACGGAAATCGATGCTCGAATTAACGGTGTTCGCGTCTGGTAACGTAACTCTTCGTCTTTCCAAAGACGCGTGAATTAACCCCTGATTTGTCTAGGTACTCCTCTTTCTCGTCCATCGACTGGCTTCACGATGCTATCAAGGACTCAGTGCGCTTCTCAAGACTGCGCCGACGGCAGTCTCTGCGCGCGCGTGCGCGGCTCGTCCTCGACAAGAGCATGGGCTGGTTCATTGTCACGATAGTGGGATTTCTCACCGCGATCGTTGCCTTCCTTATCATCCGTGGCGAACAATGGCTATTTGACTTCAAAGAAGGCTACTGCCACGACGGTTGGTGGAAGGCGCGGCAGTTCTGCTGTCCAGAGGTTGCTGATGCCCAGGTTGAGGAATGCCCTGCTTGGCGGACTTGGGCCGAGCTGCTTGTGCGCAGGGGAGCTGTGGGAGAAGAATTTGTTGAATATATCTCTTATTCTGCCATTGCAGTAAGCAGTACATCTCCTGTTCCTCTAATTTTCCAACCTCAACTTTTAAGCTCCTGCTCGCTACTATATCCTGTCTCCTCACTCTCTTCCTCACCAACTCCACAACATTTGTCACTCGCAAAGAATCGGGCGTTCTCGCCCCTGGCTTTGCTGATGCTCCCGGGCAGACAGAGTTGCCTAAGCGGAAGGTCATGTACTATGTGGGTTCATATACATCGTTCACATAATGCTTATCACTCCTAAACAAAACTAGGCTGCAGGAAGCGGTATTCCAGAGATCAAAACTATTCTCTCAGGCATGTCCCACTGTCACGTGGCCACCAAATGAAGGCTCACCTCATACTACCTCATACAGGTTTTGTTATTCACGGTTATCTCGGTGGCCGCACGCTCTTCACAAAATCTGTTGGGCTGGCATTGTCTGTTGCGTCCGGATTGTCGCTCGGTAAAGAAGGACCTTTCGTTCACATCGCGAGCTGTATCGGGAACATCGTTAGTCGGTTCACTACTAAGTATGAGAACAATGAAGGTTCGTCTTGTTTTTGTACACTTCTTGGCTTGCATACCAATCTCTCTCAGCAAAGCGCCGTGAAATATTGAGTGCAGCGTGCGCTGCTGGTGTAGCAGTCGCCTTCGGTGCCCCAATCGGTTGGTAGTATCTCGCATGCTAGACAGTCCTCTGACCTCTCCAGGTGGCACCCTCTTTTCCTTGGAAGAAGTATCATATTATTTCCCTCCAAAGGTAGACATCTGGGCATTATTTGGGCATTGTATCTCATTGTTCGCTCACTTAGGTCATGTGGAGGAGGTATNCCCCCCCCCCCCTGCCTGGGCTCAGATGAGCTTACATGACCCTTTCCAGCTTCTTCTGTGCGATGATCGCCGCAATCACGCTGAAGATCTTGGACCCATTCGGGACTGGAAAGCTTGTCTTGTTTCAAGTAACCTACGACAAGGTACATTCGGTTCGATCGTGGAGTCGGAAATTTTCTAACCCGTTCATACAGGACTGGCATGCCTTCGAATTGCTCCCATTCCTGCTCCTGGGGGTCTTTGGGGGTGTATATGGCGCTTACTTCTCGAAGCTGAATTATCGTTGGAGTCGTGACGTGCGAAATGCGACCTGGCTGAAATCGCATCCAATCGCCGAGGTCATGCTGGTGCATACATACCTTGAATATGCGCATTCATTTGTCTTACTGACAGACACACAGGTTACGCTTATAACATCCACGTTCTGTTTCCTGAATCCGTACACCCGAATGGGTGGCACAGAATTAGTCTACAAGCTCTTCGCAGAGTGCCGCACAGGAACCGGGAACACGCATTCCGGCCTGTGTGTGGTAGATCCTGGTTCGGTTGAGCACGTCTGGCCCGTTGTGCGAGCAATACTGGTGGCCATGCTGGTCAAGGGCGCACTAACGATCGTGACCTTCGGGATCAAGCTTCCGGCCGGGATCTTTATCCCTACTCTCGGTGTTGGCGCGTGCGCAGGGAGGATTTTAGGAATCGGTATGCAGTGGATGCAAGTTAGGAACCCCAACTCCCGTCTGTTTCAGGCCTGCGGGGGAGACATGGACTGTGAGTGCATTTCTCCTCATGTGATTTTCACTGAAACTCGTCCGCAGGCATCATCCCGGGACTATACGCAATGGTTGGCGCAGCTGCTACTCTGTCCGGAGTGACCCGCACCACGATTTCGCTCAGGTGCGTCGCTGATTCCGCTCGAGGTTCAGTTGGCTCATCGGTGTCTTCAGCGTCATCATGTTCGAGCTGACAGACTCCCTGACGTACACTGTTCCGCTGATGCTCAGTGTATTGGTGGCCAAGACGGTCGCAGATGCACTTGAACCCAAGGGCATCTATGATCTTGTCATCGAGCTTTCTCAGCTGCCATACTTGGATTCTAAACACGAATATCTGTGGGGAAGCCTCCAGGTTAACGATGTGGTGGGCTTCTATATACGCGGCAATTAGATCTATTGACAAGGTTGCGGCAGACTGTCCGAGATGTCGAAGTGATTCGACTGGACCACGTCAATACTGTTCGCAGCTTGATTGATCAACTCCGCGCTCTTCTTTCGACCGGCAATGATGACAGTGGTTTCCCCATAGTACGGAAAGACAGCGACGAACACGATAATTTCAGGATGGTTGGCTACATTGGTGCGAATGAGCTGGAGCACGCGCTTAGTGAGTGTTTCTCGATGAAGGAGACCGTTACTTGACGTTCTACAGGCATCGTGGCGGACGATCCCGAAGATGAGGTCCATTTCCACGCGGAATTCACTCATCGTGGATTTGCGTCAGCGTCGTTTTCGTCACTGTTGGACAGCGCCCAAGGACCCGATGTGGATCCATTCGATTTCAGCATTTATATGGATCAAGTATGTAGTGATCTATTTTTCCGCTGTTAATGCCGACGAATCTTTTAGGCGCCCTTGACTGTACAATCGAATTCCCCGCTTGAGATGGTGCACCAGTACTTTACAAAGCTTGGGGCACGGTACATTGTGGTCACAGACATGGATGGTCTATGTAAGCATCATTCCCCTCATTAGCTCGTTTACTTGAATGTTTTGCAGATGAGGGAGTGATCGACAAGAAGACGTGGCTCGGGTTCTTGAGCGAACTGGAGGAAAAATAAGGATAAGACAAGGATAATTACAATACATACCCTGTGCGTGTGCGGACGAATTCCATAACAGTGTTATGGGAGTTGTTTGTTCATGTTGTAACCCGCGGCCGACTCAGCTTTCCCCGTCAACGCAAATGGCCAACACTGGACTGGGCGTGCCCGTAAAACTCCTCCATGAATCCCTGGGCCATATTATCACTGTCGAGCTAAAAACGGGCCAGCTGTACCGGGGCAAACTCGCAGAAGGTCCGCCCCGAACCCGAGTTGAAGCCACGCCTTTTCTGACTCTTGTGGGCTCCAGCCGAGGACAACCTGAACATCTCTCTCAAAGACATAACGGTGACGGGGCGCGACGGGCGTGTGTCGCAGCTAGACCAGGTGTATATCCGCGGGAGCATGGTCCGGTTCTTCATTGTGCCCGACATGCTACAGAACGCCCCGATGCAAGTCGCGCGTCTGTTTCTGGTCTTTCCGGCGCTCACCGCGGTTGGTTTAGGTTCAAACGAGTCGGCCCAAATGCCATGCGCGGGCGGGGAATCGGGACGGCACGTGGACGCGCTACAATCATGCGGGGTACGTTTTGCTTGCGCGAAGTGTGGACTCAGACTGCCTACTAATACCCTTTTCTAGCGAATGGTATGCTCCCTTTACCCGGGTCTGTCGTTTCCTTACTTGCTCCCTCTAGCTCGTCGTGGTCGTGGCGTCGCACCGACAACTGTGTCGCGAGGCATAAGACGCTGAAAAAGCGCTGTGGACGCTGTTGTTACTGCCTCTCTTGTACATGGATATGCGCTAAATGCCTATTGCACATCATACTGTTTTGTGAAATAAAACTGGCTAGCTCTGTGAAACAACAGTGTATGTAACAGATGAACAGCGTACGAGCTAAAAGTCTGAAACTCGGCCCTTGAAGCTCCAGTCGCCCTCGGCCCATCGGCCGACAGGTTCCTGCTTGGGCCCACCCAGCTCGCCTGTGGTGGGGTTTACGTCGCCCTCGAACTCGGGCTTGAGCGGTTCTCGAGCGTCGGGATGGAGCTGGAGGTCGTCTGGCGCGGAGTGGGCGAGCGGAGTTTGTGCGGCGCGCTGGAGGAGTTCAAACTCGCGCTGCTGCTCGCGGGGAAGAGGGATTGGGGCAGGACGGCTGAGGGAGGAATAGCTGCGGCGGATGAGGTTGGGCAGCAAGCGGGACATTGTGGGAGAAAGACAAAAGTCAAAGCCTCCGGGTATTCGGGTAACCGAGCCGGGTGCTCGTAGGTGCTCGTTTGCTGCTCATTGCTTGCTTTCATTGATGCTTATGCCTTCCTCCCAGACCACCAGAGAACAGAGTGTGTATAAGTACCTGTTCTCCGCTGCATGGTTTACTCACGCTTTACAGACAGAGCCTTGCTCAAAACCCGCGCATGCGATGCTTGTCGCAGGTAGTTTCATCCAAACCTTTTACAGGTCTGCTTTTACGAGTCCATCTATCGCAGGAGAAAGACAAAATGCGACGGGCCCAAGATGAAGAACAGTATCTGCTCAAACTGTATCAATACACACAAGTCTTGCACATATCTGCACGTACTGTTGACCACACACCTTTCTCTTCGCTTACTTGCGCTGCTCACAGTGAAGCATCTACTCCCAGAGGTCCCCCCAAAGCGTGCGCGTCACCGCGATATTTTGAACGCGTCATTGACCCATCGACGACGTACCCAGATATGTCACCGGCCTCGAGGACAGATTAGAGCAGCTAGAGCACCTTCTGAAGCGGGTCCGCTCATCCTCCTCTCTAACCTTCTATTCCGCCTCACCCCACCCCAGGTCCGTCCGGGTGTCGACTATACCGCTGAACTCGGCCCACCCATTCCACGGGGTGCATGGAAAGACGACGCCGTGCCGATGGCAAGCACGTCGCGTCTCGAGGGCACCGACTCTCCTCCCAGGTCCAACTTGCGTTTATCTACCCATCTGGCGTTGAACGCGCATCCCCCGCACGACGGTGCAGACAGCGATTCGTCGTATGATGGGTTCTCGACGTCTGATTCGGAGCAGCTCGTCGAGGGCCTCGCGGGTGGCCTGCGGCGGCTTACCTTGCGACGCACGAAATCGTCCACGGCTGACGCTGAAGACCACGATGTTATCAATACTCGCTTTCATGGGAAAAGCAGTGTGGTGACACTCATCGACGCCACTCGACGGTACAAGGAACTACACATCTCCGAATCTGCGGGAAACGGAAGGAAGCCTGCGCCTGCCAGCCCACCGCGACCTGTCCCAGGACTCCATGCACCCTTTAAAAGGCCTGAATTCTGGCTCGCTCACTCAGTACGCAATTTCGTTACCCCATAATTACTTTCAACCGAGCAGTTGTTCTCTAGTGGGAACTACAGTGGGAAGGCTTCGAGGTCGATGTTGAGCAACTTCTGGCTTCTGTTGTAGACGAATTTCCGCCTCTCTCCCTAGCCGCCGCACTTGTTGACCTATATTTCATTCACGTCAACTCCCAGCTCCCACTTTTGCATCGCCCAACATTCGAGCGGCAATACAGAGACAAGTTGTATCACCGCAACATCTGGTTTGCTTGCGTCTGTCTTGGGGTTTTTGCTGTTGCCAGTCGCTGGAGCAACGATCCCCTGGTCCTTCCTCGGAAATGCAATCGAACGAGCTCTGGGGGTCTCGACTGGACGTGTGCTGGTTGGCACTACCACAATGTAGCAATGGGTACGCTTTCTCTCTTGACCGTCTCGGTTTGGCAGTAACACCGCCGACAGGCATCCACCGCATCCGACAAAGTCTACTTTATCCTGCGTGTCTTGAGGAGATCCAAACTTTCAGCCTACTCGCTGTATTCCTCCGTGGCACCGTACGCATTTTGTGCCGGCTCAGAACTGCCTATCTGAACCGTTTTCAGGCCAATCATCCTGCTGCGTGGATGTTTGTCAGCATTGGTTTGCGCAAGGCGCAAGATGTGGGCGCTCACCGGAAGAAAGTGTACGGCGATAAACCTAGCCTGGATGGTGAGTTATGGAAGAGGGCCTTTTGGTGCCTGGTTGCGTACGACCGTCTCGGGAGTGCCATACTTGGCCGACCCTGCGCACTGGGCGCAGAAGAGTGAGTGTGCACACCTCTTCGCTCCGTCTTCATCTCAAGAATCCCAGTTTCGATTTGGACCCATTGATCGAGGTTAATGACGACTTGTGGGAATCAGACCGTCCCATTCGGCAGCCTCCGGGCGTTCCGTGCCGATTGACTTGCTTCAACTTGTGGCTCCGGCTTTCCCAGATCGTCAACTTCACTGTGCGAACCATTGTATGTTATGACCTTTACTCGAGGATGTCGTATCTTGAGTAAATTACGCCGATTACTAGTATGCCGTTCACAACCCCCGAGCGCTCTTGGGGAGGATTGCCAAAGTCCGGACGGATGAAATCATAGCACAGTTAAGGCTCGCCCTACAAGACTGGCTGTGTTCTGTGCCAGAATATCGTGAGCCACCACCTCTGTTGGTTATGTGTTCCTTAACCTTCTTATCTAGTTCGATGGTCGGACCATATAGAAGACGACGAGTTTTCCAATCAGGTACCGTTTCTATCAGCAGTTTTATGCATGCCCCGTTGATACCCTTCAAGTCTGCAACCTTGTACACCACCTATTATCTAGCCGAGATGCTCATCTACCGAGCTTTTATCCCCCCTGTACCAGCTCCCTCTTCCCCTGCCCCCCAATTACCACATATCAGCGCGTCGTTTCCAGCCCTCGCCTTCTGCATCAACGCTGCGCGGTCCTCTGCCAGAATCGTAGAAGTACAAATGACTCGTGGCTGGACTAACGTGCCTACCCTCGTTGCCGTTTCACAGCTATCCGCAGCTATCCTGACGCTGGGAGTCTGGGACGCTAAGGCCAAGCAGCAACAAGATACAGAAGACATAAAGCCCCCCTTAGCACATACCATCTCACCGTTGATGGACGACATAGGGATCTTTCTCGGGGCACTCGAGTGGGCGGAAAGTCGGTGGGCGAATGTAACAGCTCTACTGTTAGTTTTGCACGTCGAACTGTCTATCTCACTAACCCTGCAATCAGTCGAGTGCTGAAAGGCGCTTTACCCAAAGACGAAACTCTCAGCCCGCGCAACCAACGTTCCCCTCCGGATCCCTTGCCATCCCATCTACATTCGTTCGACGAGACTCAAAGCGGCGAACCTGAACATTGGTCGCTCCCCTTCCACTCCTCATCTATCCGCACGCGACCGATCGCGGCCCAAGACTCGCAGGGCGACACACCTGCCTTGCTCGCCGAATCGACGCGAACCTCTTTCTGTGATGTCCGCCCTAATGAAAAATACGAGCGCGAGGTTGGCTCGCGTCCATTCAACAAGCACAGCCACAGGTGAGCTCAGGGTCTTTTCGGCTCTGTGCGCGCCTCATTATCTGACTTGCAGCGATCCGGGGTGGGATATTGTTCTGCCCTCTTACCCGGATGACCCGGACTATCCGCAGACCCATTTCGCCCATCCGCCCCATCCGCATCACCCCTACAACATATAAGATCGCCGTGCTAATTTATTTTTACTTATCTCTCGTTGTATCTTTTCAAGTATCTTTAGCTGAAGAGTCTGGCCCTTTCGCATCGACATGTGCGGGATGTTATGTTTGCGTTGGTCGGAGCTGTGCATGGGTAACTTGAGGCAGCTCTTGAGAGGACCTCTGACAATCCCTTTCGAGGC
>CVRE01174343.1:1689-13944 GCA_001179765.1 Crepidotus sp. BD-2015
GGCAAGACCTACGTCGCCGCCATCTCCAAGTACCACTAAATGGCTATGGTTGTGCGCCACCTGGTTGTACGAGCCCCTGGCTCGTCGTGGCCTTCGACCCTAGACCCCACCCCCCGGATCCACTCTGATACACTGACACTCGCTATACCCCGCCCTCGCTAGCCGCACATCTCTACTTACCCGCAATCTACTCCCCATTTTCTTTCATCTGTGATCTTTATCTTTATTCTGTGTCCCAGAGTAGACGGATGGTTCATTTTTGGCCTTATAATAGGCCCCGGGCGCTGAATATGATAGGCCCGTTTGATTGATTTTTGGCCGGTGGCCGCGTGTAGAGTGATTATTTCTGTTGGCATCGTGATGGTCAAAGCGAGATCTCTCGGGAAGAAAGCCGTCCCGTATGCTCTGCACGTTGGAACGGACGACATACGCCACAGACTTCAACAATTTCAAGTTGATGTGAACAGCGGACGGCTTCACATGTAGAGATCGTAACCCTGACCAAGACCCTGACTTCGGAATTCAGCACAAGCACATGCACAAAGACCGCCGAAAATTTATTGAGCACAGAGTATTATACAAAACCCATTACAACCTGGAATATCTAGAGGTAAGCCGACAAGTGAGTAGAATACACGCATGGAGAAAGCGCTGCTTTCATAAATATCACATAAAAATCGAGCTCGCTGGGGATCACTTCCTCAGCAGCTTCTCGCGCAGCTGCGCGCCCTTGAGCTTGGCGCGCAGGTACTCGAGCCGCGCCTCGCAGCGCCCCGTCATCTCCGCGCGCCGGCGGCGCACCTCCGCGAGCTCCGCCCCGCCCTCGCCGGGCGGCGCGCTGTTGAGCAGCTCCATCATCGTGCTGTCGCTGCCCTGGGTCACGGGGACCGGGAGCGGAAGCGGGAGGTGCCCCGCGCTGCGCGACATGGAGCTCGCGCGGCTGAGGCTGGCGCTGGCGGCGCGCACGCCGAGGAGGGACGAGTTGGCCGGCGTGCCCTGGGTGCCCTGCGAGGCGATGGACGAGGCCGAGATCTTGCGCCGGAGGGACGGAAGCCGCCGCGGGGAGAGCGCGGTCCAGCCAGATGCGGGGGGCGGGGGCGTCGACTGCGAAAAGGCGGACGGCGGCGCGGTGCTGTGGAACAGGGACGCGGTCGACCTGCTCGTGCGGAGGGAATTGCCGGAGCGCACGGATAGCGCATCTGCGGCGGGGGTCTGCGAATTGGACCGCGAGCCGGAGCGCGCGATTGCGTGGCTGCTGCTGCTGGGAGTTGGGAGCGGGGAGGCGCTCGGCCGCCGCGCGAGTCCGGCCGGGTGCTCCTGCCTGTAGCGTATCACCGCGCTCGTTTCGAGGTCGTTGAAAGCCGCGACAAGACGGCGGGCCTCGGCCTCGACGGCCGCAATGGCGCTCCGGATGGCCTCGGACGTCTGCAGGTTGTCGTCGTCGTAGATGTCGTTGCTGGCCCCCGGGATCACATCGTATTTAGACTGCGGGGCGTTGACGGATGCAGCAGATCTTGATGGTGATGCAAGAGGTGCGTCAAAATTAGCACGGGTCGGCGAGGTGGGGTCCTTGGGACGGGGAGGCGGTTTGGAGGGCAGATCGCCGGTGGACCCCTTGCGCGAAAATGAGCTGCTCCGGGTGACCGACGAGTCCGTGTCCGACAATGAAGGGGACTCGGGTTTCTTGGAGAACAAGCGCGGCAGACTGAGTGTTATGGCGTTCGTCGGGGCAGGGGATTTCCACCCTGTTGCTCGTCTCAGGAATCCGGCAACACCAGAGCCCTTGCGGGTGGGGGTCATCACTGGGGCCCTCGGGGAAGGCTGCTCAACGAGCTCTACATGCTTCCGCACCACTGAACGCTAGAATTTCAGCCTGAAATTTGCCGATAGGGGACTGAGGCTACCTGTACGAACTATCTCGACTCCCCCAGAATAGCGCTCGAAGAGGTTCTGCCTCAGCAGGCGGTATTCGTCATCACTAAGTCGAGAGAGAGGGTCAGAAAAAACTGGAGAGGAGAGCAACGGAGACACAGACTTGAGGAGGCCGTCGGCGTTGGCGACGGCGAGGTCGTTGAGCTGGGTGGCGAGGTTTGGGAGGAGGGCGGGCATGAGAGTGGGTGAGGGGGAGATGCGAGAGGCACGGATCCATAGGAGCACAGGATGATCATCGAAGGATATACATACACCTGGGTAGGTATCATGAGGAGAGCATCCATGTACACACGGAAATCACCGCCCTTTGATCTCCTCCCATCATGTCCTCCGCCCTCTTGAATCCCCGGACAACATCCTACGAGTTTCTGGGGCCTCCAGGCGCGTTCCTCATCACCATAGGCGTCCCCATCGCCACCTATGCCCTCTATTTCGGCTGCTCCGAGCATTCCGGCGGTTGTCCACCGCCTCTCGTTCTTGACCGCATCTCCGCCGCGCTCTCCAGTCCGGCGTGGTGGACGGGCCTCTGGGACACCCAGGCAGCCCTCATGTACCTTGCCTGGTACGCGTTCTGTCTCGTCGCGTGGGCTGTCTTGCCCGGAGACCGCGTCGAGGGCACCACTCTTCGCACGGGCGTCAAAAAACAGTACAAAATCAATGGTACGACATTCAATTGCCACCTGCAGCTGTTTCTCGTACGACTATCAGCACAGCATTCTCCACATTCCTCCTGGCATTGGGGCTCACCGCCGGCACCATCTATCGCTATGGGCCCGAGTCTTTCACTTTTTTGCACGACAGGTTTGTCGGCTTCATCACCGCGTCCGTCATCATGTCCGTCGTGCAGGGCGTTGCCTGTTATGCTGCCTCCTTCCGGGAAGGTGCCCTGCTTGCCCTAGGCGGCAACTCGGGCAACTTCCTCTATGACGTCCGTACTGCATCGTCCCTCCTTGTCGTATACACATTTGACAGTTTCCTCAGTTCTTCATCGGCCGGGAACTGAACCCCTTCTCATACGGATCATTCGACCTCAAGACGTTCAACGAGCTTCGCCCTGGGCTCATCCTTTGGACCCTCATCGATATTAGCATGGTGTGCGAGCAGGCGACGCGTCGTGGGGGCTTCAGCCAAGTCACAGACTCCCTGTGGCTCGTTCTCCTTTTCCAAGGATGGTACGTGGTGGATGCCATGTACAACGAGGTGCGCGCAACAACCGCTGGGTCTTTGCGCGGGGCTCACCTCGGCGCGTTTAGCCGGGTATTTTCACTCAGATGGACATCACCACCGACGGTTTTGGATTCATGCTTGCTGTCGGCGATCTCGCATGGGTTCCTTTCACCTACTCCCTTCAAGCGCGCTATCTCGTATTCGCCCCCGTTGTGCTCGGTCCCATTGCAACAGGACTGGTTGTCATGTTCAACCTCGTCGGTTACTACATCTTTAGAACTGCCAACGCGGAAAAGAACGACTTTAGAAATGGAAGCAACCCCAAGAGTGCGTTGATCATCGCTGTCCAGTGAACGCAAACATTGACCTCGACTAGATTTGAAATATTTTACCACCGAATCGGGCTCAAAGCTGCTTATATCTGGATGGTGGGGCGCTTCGAGACACCCCAACTATTTGTACGTCAACTCCCTCCTTCCTATACTCGCTGTTCTCACGACTCCGTTACAGCGGCGACCTCTTGATGTCTCTCGCCTGGTCATTCCCAACGGCATTCACTACCCCCATTACCTACTTCTACGTCGCCTACTTCACTGTTCTCCTGATTCATAGACAGCGAAGGGACGATGAGATGTGCGAGAAGAAGTACGTATGTTTCGCTCGCCCCCTTCATCATCTAACCATTTCTTTTTCCAAGATATGGGAAGGACTGGAAAAAGTACATGAAGCTCGTACCGTACCGTATCATTCCGTACGTTTACTGATCAGCTTGTGTTTTCTTGTGCTGCTTTCATCAATCGCTTGGACTTGTCTTGACCT
The DNA here is from genome assembly GCA_001179765.1 of Crepidotus sp. BD-2015. NCBI lineage: Eukaryota > Fungi > Basidiomycota > Agaricomycetes > Agaricales > Crepidotaceae > Crepidotus > Crepidotus sp. BD-2015. The sequence continues at coordinate 5,608 of CVRE01174343.1, forward strand.
ACCCTAAATCCGAAACGCTCACGTGCTCGTGATCCCACACCGGCGAAAATTTAGCGCGCGCAGCAAACGTCCGGTGCGTCGTCGAAAATAACTAATTCCAGTGCTGCGGAACACCTTCACCGCAATTTTAGTCATGCGTCTCTACGGCCCTTGTCTATGGACCATCCCATACAATCCGAGTCTCCCAGTCTGCCTCCTTCCTTTCAATTGACTGATGAGCCGCGCAACGTCTCATTTCTCTCTCCTGATCCCGAAGCGGGTGTTGACATAACTCGGAAGAAGTCTTTGGTGCGGCCTGACCGCGAGCGAATCGGGCCGGGCCACAGACAATGGCATTACCACAATCGCGTTGCGCAACTTGAAGAGGAGAAGGACGGCGCGGTTGAATTTCTGCCGCCCGGTGTGTTACGCTGGCAGTCTCAGCATTATGGCCTGCTAACTCTTCCGACAGCAACCGCAACGGCGCTCAGAAGAGGCAAATCTATTCTCGGCCGAGAACCGGACTCGGAACTGCGAGAGTCCGGGTTGGCGCTGTTCAAGCGTGCTGCAACTCTGCGCAGGAAGCGGCGCGCTCGTGGCACTGTTCCATTGAATCCTGATGTGCCCCGCCGTGGAGGCTGTCTCGGCGACTACGCTCCAGGACCGAAAAGCCCGTGGATGCTGTACTGCTACCTGCTGACGTTCTTCGTCCCTCTTTCGGCGATGAAGGCCTGCGGTATGCTCTGTGTTCCGTGCGGCTTCGGCGGCTCCTGATGCCTGAACTACCCCAGGTCTGCGCACCCCCGAACAACAACGCGCATGGAGAGAGAAGCTCGGGCTCATCTTCATCATCATTCTCGCGATGGCTGCCGTCGGCTTCTTCACGTTCGGGCTCACGCAAGCAGTCTGCGGGACGACGGCGAATCGGTACCATGGCGGCGCCATTGGGACGGACAACATCGGATCGTCTTCGGTGGTCATCAACGGGTACGACTACGATTTTTCGACCTTTGAGCACCCCGCAAGTGGAACAACGTTTGATGGGACAAGCAATCCGCTGTACGTTGGCGGATGGGATTTGGGAGGAAATGACGCCTCTTTCTTGTTCCAGAAGGTCAATCAGAATTGTTTGGGGATCATCACCGCAGGGTCAGCCTCGAACATAACCTCCAACGGAGATGCTCTCGAGTGGTACTTTCCGTGCAACGTGCGGAGCCAGTATGGCACCACTTCCCCCAACACGACGGCGTATGCAAGCTCTACCAACTGCCATACCTCGTCCACTGCGCGCTCGGATCTGAGTGCCATGACGCCGCAGGGACAGGTTTATTTCACGTGGGCCGACGTACGAAATACCAGCCGCAGTCTCGCCGTCTTTGAGTCGTATGTTTCATCCTCAATTCATTGGGGCACCCAACTCAACTGATAAAAACAGGAATGTGCTTGATCTCGAGCTGCTGGCCTGGCTGAACACGTCGCAGGTCAGCTACCCGTCCATTTTCGACGAGATGAAGACGAGCAGCGGAACATACAGCCATAAGGATCTCACGATGACCCTGTATCGCCAGAATATGCGCGCCGTCGGGCGCTGTCTACAAGATGTCATTACCGTCGGGTTCATAGATACAAAGACGATTGGATGCGTCGCCTCTGAGGTCGTGCTTTATGCATCTCTAATCGTCATCATCGGCGTCGTCGCCCTCCGTTTCGCCATGGCCGTCATCTTCCAGTGGTTTTTCTCCCGGAAAATCGGAAACTTTCCCGCCGAGACGCGGGAAGAGACGAAGAAGCGCGCAGCGGAGATTGAAGCGTGGTCGAATGGCATATACCGCCCGGCACCGAGTAACTACCGCCCGGATGTTGGCAAGAATGGCGTCGCGCAGACCAGAAACCGGAGGACATTCCTTCCCATCCACTCCCGTTTCACTCCGGCACCAAGTCAGCCGTATGGGGCTCTGGATTCTTCCCCGTCCCTCGCCGCTCCTCGTCCCAGGCCGTTGTCCGCTTACTCCAGCGCTCTATCGAGCCCTTGGATTGTATCCCCCTTCCAGACGGACAACCTCATCCCGCAGCCACCTCCGGACTATCAGCCGTTCAACTTCCCGCTCGCGCACACTATCTGTTTGGTGACCGCGTACTCCGAGTCTGAGGAGGGCCTGCGTACTACTCTTGACTCACTTGCAACAACGGACTACCCCAACTCGCACAAGCTCATCCTGATCATCGCAGATGGGATGGTCAAGGGGGCTGGAAACGATCTTACCACGCCGGAGATCTGCTTGTCCATGATGAAAGACTGTGTAACGGGTAGCTATTTCGACGACGTCCAGGCGCATTCCTATGTCTCTATTGCTGACGGGCACAAGCGACACAACATGGCCAAGGTCTTCGCTGGCTTTTATGCTTACGACGACGCGAGCACCGAACGTTCAAAGCAGCAGCGCGTGCCGATGGTCCTTGTTGCGAAATGTGGCAATCCCCTCGAAGCAGGCGATGCAAAGCCGGGGAACCGGGGAAAGCGCGATAGTCAGATGGTCCTGATGTCGTTCTTGCAAAAGGTCATGTTCGATGAGCGGATGACGACCCTCGAATACGAATTCTTCAATGCGCTGTGGAGGGTTACGGGAGTGAGCGCGGACCGGTATGAGCTCGTTCTCTGCATCGATGCGGACACAAAAGCCTTCCCGGATTCGCTGTCGAGGATGGTCGGGTGCATGGTGCACGATCCCGAGATCATGGGGCTCTGCGGAGAAACCAAGATAGCTAATAAAGGGGATACCTGGGTGACGATGATTCAAGGTATGAGTCTCGATATTGTTGGAGCGCCTTCGCTTATTATTCGCCAGTCTTCGAGTACTACATCTCGCACCATTTGACGAAAGCGTTCGAGTCTCTGTTTGGAGGGGTGACTTGCCTGCCTGGCTGTTTCAGCATGTATCGGATCAAGGCCCCCAAGGGCGACAATTCTGGCTACTTTATCCCCATTCTGGCCAATCCGGACGTCATCGAACGTTATTCAGAAAATGTCGTCGACACCCTTCATAAAAAGAATCTCCTACTACTCGGGGAGGACCGGTATCTCACCACCCTTATGTTGAAAACCTTCCCGAAGCGCAAGAACATATTTTGCCAGCAGGCTATCTGCAAGACGACGGTACCCGACCAGTTCAGCGTACTCCTCTCGCAGAGGAGACGATGGATCAACTCCACCGTTCACAACCTGTTTGAGCTCTGTCTCGTCAGCGACCTCTGCGGAACATTTTGTTTCTCGATGCAGTTTATGGTGGGCGTCGAGCTGGCCGGCACTCTTGTTCTTCCAGCCGCTATCTCTTTCACGCTCTATCTTATCATCGATTCGATCATACCTGGAGGCTCGGACAATACTATCCCCCTTGTCCTACTGGCCCTTGTCCTGGGCCTTCCCGCGGCCCTGATCGTCATCACCTCCACAAAAGTAGCGTACGTGGGGTGGATGTTCATCTACCTTCTTTCGCTCCCCATTTGGAACGGGGTTCTTCCCGCGTACTCTTTTTGGCACTTTGACGACTTCTCGTGGGGTCAGACGCGCAAGGTCTCGGGGGACACAACACACACCGGAGACAAGGAAGGGGAATTTGACTCTTCGCACATAATCATGAAGCGGTGGGCCGAGTTTGAGAGAGACCGACTGCGCAAGGCTTACGATCCGTCGGGCAACTTTGAAAAGTGTGTGTTTCGTTTTCAAAGACCGCGAGATCCTGACCGTGGGCCCAGTAGACGCCATTCGTTCGGCTCCAACTCGGATAGGCTATCGCACAGGTCATCTCCTGGCTTCGAGGGCGGTTTCAATCCCCCGAGTCTCTACAGAAACAGTGTTGCGACGATCATACTGCCGTCTCCTCTTTCGCCGGCTCCTCTTCCATTGACGCCCACCAACTCAAACCCTAATGACTATTACGACTCATCTCCACCACAGTCGATTCTCGCGTCGTCCAGACCTCAGGCCGACGGTCCATCACCAACGCTGACACCGTCGCGATTCATGGATAGTCCCATCCCAGAATCGAATCTCGACTCCAATCCTTTCCGCGACCTTCCAGTGGAACCGGCTCCTGACGACGCCGAGTCCCTGCCCAGTGATAGTGGGGAAGCCCCAAGACGAATACCAAGACCGGGACGAGCTCGAGTATCACGATACGGCCTTGACTATTAGAAGATTCAATTAGCTATTGTACTTACCTTACACGTCCCACCGATTCGAATACACCCTGGACGCGCTGTTGCATGTGATTGTTCACCTGTGCGTGACCGCGTAATTCCCCAAAATGTCAGGGTCCAGGTGACGGGCCGGCGGCGCATATGCGGCCGCGAACACAAACTTTGGCTTATATGTATGCACTGCCAACGAAAACACCTGCCTCCGGCTCAAACCTTTCTAGCCAACCACAATGGGCAAACCCTCCGACGCGTTGCCGGGCACCAATTCCCTCTCTGTAAAAGACAACCGGACTGGAAAAACATACAGCATATCGTGTGTCCCACTATCCTCGACCCAGTATTCTTGATCCGAGCCTCTGCTTTCGCTCTTAGAATCGTCGACAATAGTATCTCGGCCACTGATTTCAAGCAGATCGGCGCGCCCAGTGCTCCAGGAGAGCGAGAGGAGAACGAGACAGAGAAGGGTCTGCGGGTTTCGGACAAGGGCTTTCTGAATACGGCCGTGCTGAGGAGTGAGATCACTCACATCGACGGAGATGCCGGTATTCTTCGCTATAGGTGCGTCGGTTTCACAGAGGGGGTGCGTCCCACAGTCCTCATTGCGAACGCAGAGGCTATCCCATCGAGCAGCTCGCAGTTCACTCCTCGCATCTCGAAACCGGTCGGCATATATCACCTGCTACAATTGCGTCTCTGACTCTGCTTCAGCCTATCTTCTCATCTACGGATCTCTTCCCACAAGGCCCCAGTTCCGAGTGTTCCAAGAGGAAGTCATGCATCACTCGATTATCCACGCGGACGCAGAACAATTCTTCAGAAGTTTCCGGCAAGCTGCATAATTCGACAAATATTATTTCCAAGCTTCTCATATCGTTATTAGTTACGATGCCCACCCCATGGCAATTCTCACCAGCGCCTTGGCATATCTCGGTTCCTACTACAGCGAAGCGAACCCTTCTCTCCAGGGTAAGCACGATCGCCTGTACTGAGTTTTCTCAACCTGACAAATGTATCTTAGGTCAAAACCTATTCACGAAAGGCGACAAGGCCTCACTCGCTATAATGGACAAGCAAATCTATAGGTATGCCGTTTTTTTTTGTAAAGACAATTGTTCACATGTGTTGCTAGGCTGATCGGCAAAGCCACCACCCTCGCTGCGTATGTATCCACCATGTTCCGCATCTGACTGGCGTTCACGCCTCCCCAGTATGGCTTATCGCGTGCGTCAAGGAAGAGAATTCGTCACGCCGCCGACAGGTTTAAGTTACACTGGCTCCTTCCTCTACCAAATGGATTACCTAGGACAAGAAAGTGAGGACTCTGTTTCACTTGAAATTCTTATTTAACTTCTTGTACAAGACTACACCCCGAATCCTGTCCTCGAGAAGGCACTAGACGTGCTGTTTCTGATACATGCAGACCATGAACTGAATGCAAGCGCTACTACTGTCTTGCAAACTTCCTCGTCCTTGGTCGATCCGTTCTCGGCTATTGCGTGAGGAAAATGAATATTCGTCGGTGATCAATCTAATCTTTTGGTGCAGGGCCGGTTGCGCCTCGTTATAGTGAGTGTTCCGTCGACGAGGGGGTTCAGTCGTATTTATTCATTTTCGCAGTGGGCCGTTACATGGTAAACCTCATGTTGGTGGGTATCCGACTCCCACTGAATCTCTTTTGCAGGCGGCGCTAACGAGGCTGTAATTCGTATGCTCATTTCCATCGGCAAGTAGGTACAATGGTATGGTTGTCCTGATTCTCGTTGAACAACTTCCACAGACCTGAGAACGTTCCGGCGTTCATCGAGGCCGTGAAGAACCGGGAAAAGGTCTTGTCAGGATTCGGGCATCGGTTCGTAGGCCCATTTAAATTGATTCATCCGAGCTGAATCTGTGTACAGTGTTTACAAGACGGTACGTACGTCTGTGAATTGCAGATTCAACGTTGATTAATTCACGGTCTGTAGTCGGATCCGCGTTCTTTCATTGTCCGTAAGACTGCGGACGAGGTGTTCAAGATGTGGGCCTCGTGTAAAATGCATTGCTCCGTCGGTCCTAAATTTAGTTCAGTACGGGCAAAGACGAGCTTCTGGAGACGGCAATGGCTCTCCACGATGCTGCCATGAAGGACGAGTACTTCATTAAACGGAAACTTGCCCCGAATGTCGACTTTTGGTGCGTTAAAAAACATCCGTACTGCGCGCGCCGTCGTCCTCATGTTTTACAGGAGGTACACTTGCGGTGCTTTCGCTGTTTTCCTGTTCATTTACTGAAAAAAAANNCATGTTTGCAGCGGGCTGATTTACCGCGCGATGGGTGCGTGTATATGTTCCCGGGCCATCGGACACATGCTAATGGGGTGGTAGGTTTCCCCAACGACTTCTTCCCGGTGCTGTTTGCTGTACCGCGCGTGGTGGGCTGGCTCGCGCACTGGCGTCAGGTAAGCAGGAGGTTCTCCTCGCCGAGCAGCCATCACTGATGCCATGCAGATGATGCTCCAGTCCGGTGGCGTAAAGATTTGGCGGCCAAGACAGGTAAGTCTGGGCGGCACATGGAAGCATGATGGGTAGCTAAGGGCCAATAGATCTACGTGGGGGCGAGCAAGCGTGACTATGTGCCCGTCGACGAGCGGGTCGCAGTGGAGGGCCCTCGAAAGACACCGTCTGCGGTGGAACACTCTGGGTGAGTCGTGCCGACAACGAGGCACACAGTGTTGACATGCCAACCGCGTTGTGCCCAGAATTTCAAAGCGGACGAATCTTGCGTCGTTCAAGGGCCAGCACGCAAAACTGTAGAGCCTACAGCAGAGGTTTCAGGGCAGAGCAATAGCGGGGATAGGGATGAGATCGTTTTATTAGTCTATGCCAAGTGCGAGTGTCGGGTTCGTAGGGCTGCTCAGGCCGGAATTGATTATTTAAACAACGACAAATTCGATTCATCACTCTTCCTTTTCCTCTTGCCATCCCTCTCTACGTCCCTCCTCCTCCTCCTCCTCCGCCGCTCACTACTGCGATAACATGTTCGCCACACTCCTTACCCTCGCGCTCTTTGCTGCCCCCGCTATCAACGGTGTCGCTGCGCTCACCATTGACACCCCCTCCCTTGTTCAGGTAGCCCGCCCTTTTTTTCTCCATCCGTTTTCCGTCTGACCGCTGCTTGCAGTGTGGCTCCGCTCACATCACCTGGGAGGCATCCAAGGGACCCTACAACCTCATCGTTGTTGACTCCGCCGACCCCTGCGGCGATGTCCTGTAAGTGCCCTTTTGTGGACGCGATTTCTTGTGGCCCAACTAAATATTTGCTACAGCGCCGACCTCGGCGACCACAACGGCACCAGCATCACCTGGAAAGTCGACTTTGCGGCTAGCAAATCTCTCATGTTCTCGCTCGAGGATGCCACTGGCGAGGAGGCATGGTCCGGCGTTGTCAGTTGTCCATTGTTCTCGGCTCTTGGTCTGTGCTCACATTTCGCTCTAGATGAAAGTCGGCTCTAGCTCCGACGTCTCCTGCCTGAAGAACGCCGTGGCTTCCGTCAGCAGCGTTGTACCCGCCGTCTCTTCGTGCGTTTAGAATCTGATCATCCTTGTTGCGTTGCTTACGCGGCACCATTAGCGTTAAAGCGAGCATTGTCGCCACCGCTACCCTCGGTGCGGCTGGTGCTGCTGTGACCGGCGGAGCTGGCGACGACAGCACGGCTGACCCCCTCGGTGCCGCCAGCGGCAGCAATGGCGCAGCATCGCTGCACATGAACCCCCTGATGATCGTCTGCGCACTGTTCGCAGCTGTCCTGGTGCTATAATCATGATACCCACCTCCCCCTTCACGCCCGGGTTAATACCCACCATCTTTCTTTTATAGTTATTCTTTGTGCTCCCTGCGAGTGATGCCCAACCCTGGCGCTGGCATTTGTTTTGGTTGTGTTTCACTAGTTCTTCAGGGGTGTAGAGCAAGTCTACGGATTTACGATTGTACATCGTCTCATTGACCTGAGGCGAGCTGGTCATTCGGTAGCTCCCTCCTGTTGATAGTCTCGTTGTTCAACATCATCCTTTCGGAATAAATATACCTATCCCTGCAAATGACGATCCGTATTACAGAAGCCTGGAAGCAGCGCGATGTACGGCAGTCGAAGGACCTCAAATATTATTAGGCTCCATTGGAACG
>CVRE01174359.1:598-13684 GCA_001179765.1 Crepidotus sp. BD-2015
CTGATTCACCTGCAGTTATCTTGCCCCTCATCACCACCTCATGCCCCTGGATCTAGGTGCCAAAGGCAGGTCCGTATCGTTCCCCGAGCAATTCCACTCCGTTGACACCAAGCAGCTGCCACATCGGCGGCAACGTAGCCACCAACGCGGGCGGCCTTCGCCTGCTCCGATACGGCTCTCTCCACGGCTCTGTCCTCGGCCTCGAGGTCGTGCTGCCAGACGGCACCGTTCTCGACCAGCTAACGTCTCTGCGGAAAGACAACACCGGTCGGTGCCTCGCCAAAATAATTGCCCCGCTCATCCCATCTAGGCTACGATCTCAAGCAGCTCTTCATCGGAGCAGAGGGGACCCTGGGTATCATTACCGCTGTCTCTATCCTCACCCCGCCGTCGCCCCAGGCCTCTAACAATGTCATCCTCGCCCTGCCTCACTTTGACAACGTTCAGCCGCTCTACCGGACTGTCAAGCGCCAGCTCTCCGAGATTCTATCCGCGTTCGAGTTCATCGACCGCACGGCTTATGATCTTGCGGTCAAGCATGGCCAAGGCCGCGGCCTCAGCGACGAAGATGTCGACGGCGCCGAGTGCTTCGTGCTCGTCGAGACCAGCGGCGGCCGGCGCGAGCACGACGAGGAGGTGCCCCATTGCCCTCCATGCCGCTGCCCGTACCTGTGTTGACCCTCCCGCAGAAACTCACCGACCTGCTTGCATCGCTGCTCGAGGCGGACACCCCGTTGATCAACACCGGTGTGCTATCCCAGAGCCCTGCACAGTTTTCGTCGCTGTGGGCACTGCGCGAGGGCGTCACGGAGGCCGTGTCCAAGGAGGGCAAGGCTTACAAGTACGACATCTCGATTCCGCTTGCGTCGTTCAAGGATGTTGTGGACACCACGCGAGAGCACCTGCGGTCCAAGGGCCTCCTCGGGGACCACGCCGTCAAGCACGTACTGGGCTACGGTCACGTCGGCGACGGTACGTGCCATTCATCCCGTCATGCATTTTACTGACATCTCTCTCACATAGGCAACTTGCATTTAAACATTGTCGCCAGCGCGTACACGCAAGAGATCCAAGATGCTCTGGAACCATTCGTATACGAACTCGTCGGCAAGTCTCTTATATGAGCTTCATATGGCAGCTCCCGCTAACCCTCCAGCAGCGTCGTACCGTGGCTCGATATCCGCCGAGCACGGCATAGGCGCAATGAAGACACACGCGCTGCACTATTCAAAAAATGACGTGAGCATCGAGTGGATGAAGAAAATCAAGGCGTTGTTCGACCCGCGCGGTATCATGAACCCGGGAAAGGTGCTTGAGTAAATAGCAAGTATATGTATTATCATTCGCACAGAGTACACGTTTATTTCGGGGCTTCACTTGCGCGTCGCTCCGACGCGGCGCGCGCCAATGGACGCGAGCGCGGTTTTCCCAGTGAAGAGGGTGACAACGCCGAGGATGCCACCGTACAAGAGCACCTGCCCGAGCTTGAGGTCGACCCAGTACCAGACGAGGAGGACCTCGAATGCGCCGAGCGACGCGGTAAACGGGAGTATGCTGGGCGAGAAAAGGCGCGGGACACCGGGGAAGACGTGGCTCCACTGAACGCTCTTACTTAGTGGATAGACGACAGTTCCACGCCAGTCTGGGGACGTACCAACGCGATCAGGACGGCCCACGGCGCGAGAGCGAGCACCGAGAAGGCCGCCGATATGGGGCGCGGGGGCTGTTTGTTGGGCGCGCGGAAGGTGTGCTCGATCGTGGGGAGCGGGTGGAAGGATGCCTCGTCGGGGTGCTGCGGCGCCGGTTGGGACTCGGGGAGCACGAGGTCGAAGAGGTTGATTTTGAGGGGCGAGTATTTCGGGGAACCGATAATGAGCGTTACCTCTAGCGGCGAGTCGGTGGTGGGTGGGATGGACAGCGGGGGTTTGGCCATGATCTGACGGTGCAGTCTCAACAAATAAAATAGTCACAGGAGAGCGTAGCACGGACAAGCTCAAACTTGGACTTGCCCGCTGCGGTTACCCGCAGCGGCTGTATGCCCTCCTCGCCGGTCTTTGGATCGTAAAAGCGAAGGAATGTTTGTAACGGCTGGACGCCTTTGCCGACGTCGCCGCCCTTGCCTTCCTCCACAATTTGGAAAGTCAGCTTCAGACTATCTGTAGGCCCGACCGCCATCGGTATGCGCGGCTTTTGGTCGAGTTTGAGACTAGAATCCGAGAATTCAAGGGTATGCAAGTGAAAGGTGACGCAAGACATACAGCTCGGTACGAAGTCCTGCGCCGGTCGAGTCGTAGGTGGTTACACGCGGGGAGTGGAGGGTGAGAAGAGACGCCCGCGCCGTCGCTGCGAGGAACAGCCAGCTACATGCTTTCAGTAGCATTTTGTGGGATACGTGTAAGTGACAATGGCCGTTACTGTGACATGTGACTCGTCGTTCCAACCCCCAATCAGGCTGCAGGTTTGCGCTTCCCGCCCCGCTACTGCCTGCTGCGCAACCAAGCTCATCGCCAACGCATATCTGGGGCATTCCCTTCAATTCCTCTTCTTTTTCTTGGCTTATCGCTTTTGCGCAACATCGCCTGAGCCCTTTTTTGGCTACAAACCCTTACCTTAATCTGGGGCCACGACGAAATGGTGCAGATCCCGTTTTTCCTATTGCCTCCGCGCCACGCTGACCTCTCCACAGCCAATATTTCAGGACGCCAACGGCTTTTCAGTCAAGTTTTTCATCCAGAAAGACCTCGCCCAAGAAATCCAGGCAGAGTTGTGTGAGACCATCACCGTATGTATGCCTCCCCTACTTTTCCAACGCGCACTGACCCCATACCAGTCGCTCGGGGGCCGCGTCGAGACAAAGGTCCCACGCCAGGGATACATCCTCGTGCAGACGGGGACCGCGGAGGAAGAGCGTCTGCGTTTGTGTTGGAACAGCCAAGACCGGCCCGAACGCTACTTTGTTCCATACACCTATGTGGAAGCCTGCAAAATCGCCGGCATGCTACTAAAGCAAATCTTCGCCGACAAGGGTGCCCCGATCCCCATGCACATCCACCCGAGCATCGCGAACGTCAACGCCCGCAATGCGCTGAGTCAACGAATAATGGCACGCTATTTTATATATGGACATCGACGTAACACGACTGACTGCTATTCCTGCAGCACTCTGGTGGCGACCCCCACGCGTCGGCTCAGTCGGCCCGGGTCATACTCGCCGACCCTAATACCGAGGTTTTTCAGCATCTCATCAAGGTCTTTCAGGGCCAGCCCGACAAATATATTGAATCGTATCTATGGGTTAAAAAGTGTGTCGAAAAGGGCGCGGTTGTGTACACACCCTTAGTGTATAAGAATCCCGGCGGACGACGCCCGGGTGAAGAGTATCTCGTCTCCCGTCGTTGCGCCAACTACATAACTAACACACGGATTGTTAGGCGAAAACAGTTTACCGAAGAGGACGAGCATAACCTCGCCAATTGGATTGCCAGCAAGATCCCATACAAGGAGACTGGTGGAAGAACGGGAAACAAATTGTACCAGCAGCTTTGCGAATTGGTGTGTTCCGTGTACGCGTGCTATGGCTCAGAGTGCTGATACAGTTTTATCAGAATGCGGACCCAGAATACGCGTGGGTTACGCGCCACACGTGGCAATCTTGGCGCGAACGGTACAAGAAGAACACAATGAGATTCGATACCTTGATATCGACGATCGTCGCGCAGAAGAAGCCGTTGCCAGGGGACAAGGGCCAATACGGTTACGTCCGTCAAGCAGAGGAAAAGCAGAAGAAACCGCGCAAGACCAAGACCAAGACCAAGAGCGAAACGCCCTCGTATCTTGACGATAACGATTTCATTGTCGGCAGTAGCAAGCTGGAGGGTATGGGTGTATTTTCCGGCGTTGTTCCGATTCAAGGGCTGGGCGAAATGGAGATGGAGGTACCTGGGGACATGCACGAACTGCCGGGGATCATGTATGAGGGCCCACCACGCGCGGGGCCTTCGATGGTGAACCCGAGCGCAGCAGAAGAGGAGATGGACGAAGAGGGGAGCGAATGGGCAGTGCGCGTCGGTAACTCGCCGCCTCCAATGTGGGGGAGTGCAGCGCAAAAGCGCAGCGCCAGCGACGAGGGGGATCGCGAGACCAGAACCAAGCGTCCGAGAGCAGAGTACGCGATTTTTTATTGCATTACGCGTCACTGCACTGACCATGTTGCGTAGCGAACCGATAGCGTCAGCACAGACTGATACAGTTATTGTTGGAGCAAGCGACGTCCATGTGCTAGACCAGGGCATCCGTGAAATTGCGAGTGACTTTCGATTCACCGTGGAGGAGGTGCAGGCTTACTACGATCGATGCGGGGAAATGGGGAGGACACGCGAGCGCTTCCAGGCGATGCGGTCGGAACTTACACTGCGGTTCCCTGAAGACGACTAGTGTTTTCGCGTACTGTACACCTAGTTTTCTGGTCGAGGCGAGACGTAATAAAAAAACGTGTACAAATTTTGGCTTACTACTCGAGTGCAATGAGGCTTGCCGCCATCGCTTTCTTTGACGGCCATTGCTATGGCAGATGGACCGACGACGGTGCCAACGACGCCGTGGGGACTCCCTCGAAAGGGTCGCCTCTCTTCACAAGAGACGCCCGGACCCTCCATGCGGGCAAGCCGGGGCTTCTTCTCCAGTCTATTTTCAAGTCCGAAAGGGCAGCAACCGCCGGTCATGAGGCGCCACTACCAGAAAGCCGGCCAACCCTTGCCAGAGCGATTCGACGCTATTTCGTTGACTTCCCCTTCGCAACGCGACGACCCAGCTTTCTCAAGAGATCCTTCGGTCCATCACGCCCACCCACTCTCGAGTGCCCCGAGGGATTTTATAATGCCTTCTGCACCCGTGGATTCTCGATTGCCACCTCCCCCGGTGGTCGCCGTCGACTTCACTCCTCGGCAACCTTCTCACGCACCCAGTGTTCAACAGGCGAAGGAGAATCGTCAGTCTGAAGCTCACGAAATAACATCCTCTTTTGCGTCCCAAGCGTCATTGGCGTTGCCGCCTTCGGATGATTCCTTCTCGTCCAGTCCCATGTCTCCGTCATCTTCCTCGTCATTCCTTTCCCATCTAAACACTCCCGCCGGTACCTCCGAAGAGGCGCATGAAGATCCGCCTGCTTTGGTCGCATCCCTAAGCTCGTCCCCCGTCGCGGAGACACACGTCGGGGCATACTCAGAGGACAAGACGCGGCCCATGTCCCCGCCTCCAGAGTACGAAGTCATTGCAACCCCGCGCCCATCCGCTCTGCGGAATGATTCTGCTCCCGAGCTCCGTCACATTGACCCCCCAGGCCTACCCCATCGGTCTGCGACGGCTCCCATACCAGCAACGCAGAAACGGCCCAATGACCGGCGACCGCAGGCCTATGACCTCGATCGCATCGACGAGTTGGACGAATCCAATCCCCTTGGCGTAGCGCTACATCACGAGGGCCCTTTCCAGGCAATTGCGTCAGTACTCAAGGGGCCTTCACCTCTCGGGAACCAGTCTATACCCCCACAGCCGCGGCCTGTTAAAGTTGGTGACTTGCGAAACCTCTCGTTAACTGACTCAAGTTTCTGTTCTCGCTTGTAGATGCTCAAACCGGGTTACCACGGTGGTTCGCTCGGCATCTCCCCTGGCCAGGTGCTACCTCGCGATTTCTTTTATCAGCCTACTGCTCAGCCTGTGCCCAGGCAGGAGTACGGCGGTCCTCCGCAGGCTTCGACGTCCCGCCTGCCGCAAATGCTGCATGCGCCGACCCTTGCGGACGGTGGATGGGCGCAGTCGTATCCGAGCCAGGCACCTCAACATGGAAACCCGCCATACGACGTACGCGGTACTCCGCCTCCCCATCCAACACAACCTTCGTACGATAACCGCACATCTTACGACGTCCCGGCTCCCTACATCCCGCCTCAGACTCAGTATGATCCAGTGGAGGTCCCACCGCAGGATACGAATTCGCATCGTTACCTATCGGCTCAACAGCCTTCGGGTCACTCACCTTCGGGCCGCTCCTCTTTTTATTCCGAGGATATCTCTTCAGCGTACGGTGGCATGGAGGAGGACCTCGTGCCGAAACGAGATCGTCGAAGTGCTCCTCCCGTTCCCACCGCAGCCCAAGCGCAAAGTCTTCAGCCCTGGCGGCACAGTGCGCGCCCAGAATTTGCACCGCCAATCGATCCGCGCACTTTTCATGATATGAACCTTAATGCCAGCCAGAATACATCCGACCTCCCCCATAGCCCCAATGGCCAACCTATGCCGGCTGGGTTTATTGACCCTCGTCTTCTCCAGCATCGAGACCAGCTCATTGCTGGGCAGAACCTTTCGGGAATGCGCCGGAGCCCCGGTGGCCAACTGACAGAATTGAACGATTCTCGACAACAGCATTTTTTTGCACCAGTCGCCGGCACGAGCCATCATGCGCGGCCTGACGAACACGATCGTCGGAGACCGGCATCTTATCAGCCTCTGCCAACCATGCAGCCGCCACCGAATTTTAATCGTACCTCCTACCAACAGCAGCAAGTCGGCCACCATCCCATGCTTGAGCACGACCCTCGCAGACGCACATCTCATCTGCCACCACCAGGAGCCGCGCCCCCCGATCTTGGTCGACAGCAGTTGAATCACCAACCACATGTTGCGCCAGTCTTGGTAGATCGACAGCAGAGTGTTGCGCCGTCGGTCGTGAGTTCCACCAACCCTCGGCGGGGACCTCAGCCCCAACACATTCCGAAGCACCTCATTATGCCCACACCTTTACAGCAAACATCCCAGCTACCACACCACAATCCGCTTCAGGCATACCCAGCTGAACATTACCCTCCGGGCCTACAACACGTCAGGGCCGCGTCTCAACCGCAACCGACGAGAGCCGAAACCATCCAGATGGTGCAGGATGGAGGTCGCCATCTTCTGCGGAAACGGTCGAGCGTAGTACCGGCGTCGTCCGCTAGCGCTCCGATGCCTCCGAAAGCACCTCCTGTGACCCGTACAATGTCGTACATGGAACCCCCGCCCACTGTACCGAGCGCCCCCACTCCTTCCCGAGCCATGCAAACGGACAAGAAACGACCAAAGAGACTCTTGAGCAAGAGGCGCACAGACCTCTAGATTTCATGGACGCTCCCGGCTCATAATACTTACCGGACTTTTGAACATGATGGGGTCATCTTGCTTTGGCTTTTTGCTTTCGACTGACACTGCATAATAATAATACTGTAACCTGTGTATCATATTCATCGCCACTCACGAAGCGCTATGTAGTTCGCCTTGTCACAAAGTTCTACGCGCAAGAATGCGTGTCAGAATTGTAAAATGTTCGGAATAAAATACAACACCGTAACTGGGCGGATACAACAGTCGGACTAGTACGCCATCCGGAACATGAATTGGAAGGAATACTGTTTAGTGTCAGGATCCCAATGAGACCAGTTCCAGTACCCGGCGTCATCGGTCTCGTCCTCGATCTCACGAGCAGGAATGCGGAACGCGATAGTCTCGTAGGGTTCGGCGGCAACCTGAAAGAAGTCAACGTGGTAGAGAGAAATGGCTCGACGCGGCAGGACGTACGATGAGATACTGGTACGCCTTGTTAGGCGGCTCTCTTTTCTGTTCCCATGCACTCATGAATCTCCGACGGGGCAGCACGTCCGGCTTTATTTGTGGCAAATGGACCTGCACCATCATGCCCTCCTTGCCAGTATCCCTATCGCGAATTTTGGTGACTCTGTACCCCGGCCGCCCGATTTTGAGGAAAACTTTGCGCTGGACAGTGCTTTGAGTCGGCGCAATCATCAACTGCGAGTCTTTCGCGTCACGGGCAGCGCGGCGGGCGAGGTTCGTCTGGTGTTTCTTTCCTTGCGTGTGCGCGAGGTAAGACCCCTCGTTGGTGTGGAGGGTCAGGCAAAGACGACATTCAAGCGAACCAAGATGATTGCGGAGGATGTAAGGATCCTGTGGGTCGAGGTCAGAAAAGATGGGAAACACAAGAAATCCAGTGCCTTTGCGAGATCTATGGTCTCGAGGGCTAGTTTGCGGAGACGTTCACGTCTGTCTATGTTGGTCTCGGAGGCTCCGGCCTGTTTCCGAGCTGTCAGTTTCCAGAAACATTATCTTCTGTGATTCACGCACTACGCCTCCTCCGCCGAACTTGGAACCAACACGATTCTGTGGCAAGCTTAGAGGTCAGTTGTGATGAGAAAATAGGTATGGGCTAGCCTGAAAATCTAATAGTGAGGGTCAGTGAGCGTCGACTGGAAGCAATGCAAAGTACTTACCCATCTTAGGTGGCAGAGTCTGAGGGCAGGATTCGCTGAGTCAGCAGCCATCAATTGAGACAAATTATTTTGCATTCCAATTCCAGCTTTCGCGATGGCCGCTCTGAAACGCCCTCTTGACGACGCTTCGACCGCTAGAAAGTCAAAAAAGACCAAAACCACCAACATCACAGATGTCAGGGCCGAAAATGCGCCCCAGACCGCTTCAAAACTGGTCTCAGACGAGGTCGACTTTCCCCGCGGTGGGGGAACTAGCTTCACCCCCCTCGAGGTCAAGGCTATTCGTGCGGAAGCTGTGAAGGAGGCCAATGCAGAGTTATTCGAGGTGCGTGGCCCGTTTATTTACAAGGATTGCTGCTAACATTGTGCACTTAACAGGATGCTCAAGCAGAGGCCAAACAGGCTAAAAAGCGGAAACGCAAATCTGACGCCCAGCCTGCGTCTTCAGCTTCAGCTTCAGCGGAGAAGGGCGACAGGATCCGAATTGAGCACTTGAACTACAAAGTGCGCCCGTGTCTTTTAGCGACTCATGCTTAAATCGAATAACGGGATTCAGCGACTGAACATTGGCATGAAGATCCTAGGCCAGATAGTTTCGGTTGAACCTCTGGCTCTCATCGTTTCTCTGCCGAACCAACTTTTCGCGCATGTGCCTATTACAAATATATCCTCTCAACTTACTGCTCTACTGGAGAGTAGTATGGACCAGGACGAAGGGGAGGATGACCTTGAGGGTGACGAGGACTCGCCTTCTCACTCCCGGATTCCGGACCTCTCCGATATATTCCATGCAGGACAGTACATCCGTGCAGTTATCACAACAGTCCACGCACCTGGTTCCACGGATATGTCTGGGATTGGAAAATCCCGAGATGAAGTTGCCAGAGCCAGTAGACGCGTGGAGCTCTCTCTCGTACCGGAACGAGTCAACGCTGGGGTCCACAAATCGGATCTAAAGAGTGGTTTCGTATGTAAAGTTATATTAATCCAAGGCTGGGTTTTCACTTTTCCGTGTGCAGACTCTTTCGGCGGCTATCCAAAGCGTGGAAGACCACGGCTACATCCTCGATCTAGGAGTTCCAGATATTTCGGGATTCCTATCCTTCAAAGACGCAAAACAGGGACCATTCGATGCCAAAGCGAGGCTGCCGGTAGGGCGGCTACTTGATGTGATCGTCGTCGATGTTCCCAGCAATGGACGAACGTGCAACGTTGGTGTCGAGAGTGCAACCTTCTCTACCTCTTGTGTGCGTGGAATTAGAGTACCATTTCAACTTGTTGTCCTGATCAATCCCTCAGCTTACAGAAGTCACGAACGCCAACTCGGTTCTTCCTGGAACCCTGGTTCAAGCCCTCATCACGGCCGTTCATCCCAGCGGGCTCAATCTGCAGATTCTCGGCTTCTTCGACGGTACCGTCGATCAGTTGCATCTTCGGCCTGATGCCTCCGAAAAGACATATAAAATCGGCAAGAAGGTCAAAGCGCGAGTTTTGTACGATTTTTCGACAACACCGCCTCGATTTGCGCTGGCTCTCACAGAGCATGTGGTGGGGCTCGGCGTTCAGAAGATGAAGGCGGAAAAGAAATCTGCGACCTCTCGAACAATGCAGGAAGCCTACCCGATTGGTACGATATTAGAAGCAGTCAAAGTAGTTCGATTAGAGACGGAGCGAGGTGTCATGGTTGAGGTTGATTCCGGCACGCTTCAAGGCTTTATTCACGTACGTCCGCTGCCTCTTCTTTCCTTTTATATATCTAAGCACATATTCAGATATCGCATGTTTCTGATGACCACGTTCCTTCCCTCGCCTCTTCCGGACCTTGGAAGCCTGGTTCCACCCATAAAGCTCGAGTGACGGGATATTTCCCCATCGATGGCCTTCTTCAGCTTTCCCTGAAATCCTCAGTCCTCGATCAAAAGTTCCTGCAAGTAGCCGACGTTCAAGTGGGCGAAGTGATCAAAGGCACTATCAAGAAGCTCACGGACTCCGGACTTTTCGTTTCAATGTCTGGCAACATCGATGGCGTCGTATGGCCGAACCACTACGCGGATATATCTCTCAAACACCCTGCTAAACGGTTCAAAGCTGGTGCCAACATCAAATGCCGAGTGGGTGCACGTTCGTTTCGACAAGGATCCTCACATTGATTTTTTCATGTTAGGTGCTTGTAGTCGACCCTGAGCGGAAACGAATCTCACTCACAGCGAAAAAGACTTTGGTCGAGTCCACGCTTCCTGTTATAGCGACGCTGGAAGATGCGAAAATCGGTGTTGTGGTGCATGCCGTGGTCTTCAAAGTCTTCGAAAAACATCTGATGGTGGAGTTCTTCAACAATCTCAAAGCCCTTGTGCCTGCGAGAGAAATCAGGTGTGCCACGAGCAACTTGGTGCATTCTTTCTCCGTCTAATCGTCGTGTCAAAAGCGAAACCTCTGTCTCTAAACTCTCAGAGTCATTCCCAATAGGCAGAGTAGTTAAAGTCCGCGTCATCAGCCTAGAGCCCGATCAAGGCCGCATCGTTGCTAGCATCCGGCAAGCGTCTGCCACTTTCGATGTAGTCAGCGATATCAGCGCGGTCGAAATCGGGAACATCGTAGAGGGCACGGTCTCGGAGATCCACGCCGATAATGTTGTTCTCACCCTGCACCCGAGTCAAGTTCGGGCGTTGATTTCGCTGAACAACCTCGCAAACCACAGGAAACTCGTCGTTGCTCAACTTCGTGTTATCTTGAAGGTCGGAGAGCGTCTCGACGACCTGGTGGTTGTAACCCGCAATGTGGAGAAGTCGTTTGTGATTGTGGCGTCCAAGCCAAAGACCAAGGTGGCTGCACCCTCCAAAACCACACTCTCAATGGAGTCAGTTGCGATCGGTAATATTGTTGGCGGACGTGTTACGCGGCACACTCGTCACGGGGCACTTGTCAAGCTTGCCTCGCGCATTGGAGGCACATTGCACCCCACTGATACATCCGATGACTACGACGCTGCAACCCCCTTTCCTATGATTGACTGCGTCCTGAAAGCCAGCGTGATCGGCATTGACCAAGCCAAGAAGCAAGTCACACTGTCTACACGGCACTCGCGAATGTATCCCGAACAAGGCAAACCCATGGTCGATCGGGAAATTAAAGACTTTGGGGACCTCCAGGTTGGAGACACCGTCCGTGGTTTCATCAAGAGCATAGCGGAGCATGGCTTGTTCGTGACTGTCGGCCGCAACATCGACGCCCGAGTCCAGATTAAGGAGCTTTTCGACGATGTGCGTGCAGTTCTTGCGCCCCGTGTACCCTCTAATTCTTTTTAGTACGTGAAAGATTGGAAAGCGCGGTTCACCACAAACCAACTTGTAAAAGGCCGGATATTAAGGTCAGTTCATCCGGTCTTATGAACGTCCAAGACTGAGAATTGACAGCGTGGATATCGAGGCTAGGAAAGTCGAAATGACTTTCCGCTCTGGAGACTTTTCTAAGGCCTCATCATCGTCCCTCGCCATATCAGACCTCAAGGAAGGTCAAAAGGTAGATGGCGTCGTCAAGAGGATCGAGGACTATGGTCTATTTATCCAAATTGATGGGTCCAAAATTAATGGTCTTTGTCACAAGTCACAAGTATGTTTCTTCGGTTCATCGCTTCAATTTTACTAACCCGAGTTTGAAGCTCTCAGACAACGCATCTGCAGACGTTACTGTGGCTCTCCGCGGTTTCCGCGAGGGTGATCGGGTCAAGGCTTTCATCATGGGCATCGATAAACGGAAAGTGTCGCTCAGTCTCAAACCTTCTCACTTCGACGAGGAGGATTTCAACCAGGCGGGACCCGAGCGCGAGAATCCAGACCTGGCTGCAGAGGCTTTTGATGATGACGCAGACATGCCCGACAACGCCGCTGATGATGATGAAGACGAAGACGACGACGACGACGACACAATGCAGGTTGACATTGATCCTCAGTCGCACCTCTATCAATCTTCTTCCAAACCTCTCAAGCCAGCCGCCAATCTTCATGTCCCTTCACTTCAACTGTCTGGCGGCTTCCAGTGGGCTACGAATCCCATGTCGGAAGATGGCGACAACAAATCGGCTTCATCTGATTCGGACGACGACCCTGACGACGAAGAGCACAACGGGAAGAAGAGGAAGAAACGGAGAAGAAAGGAGATCGAACAGGATCTTACTGCCGACATGCATACAAAAACGCCGGAGTCTAATGCGGACTTTGAGCGACTCCTTTTGGGTTCTCCGAGCTCGTCGTATCTCTGGGTGCAGTATATGTCGTTCCAGTTGCAGCTCTCGGAAGTGCAGAAGGCCCGGGAGATCGCCCGCCGCGCTCTACAAACCATCAATTTCCGAGAGGAGCAGGAGAAACTGAATGTTTGGACTGCATTACTGAACCTGGAAAATATGTACGGCACTGACGAGGCAGTTGAAACCACGTTCAAAGAAGCTGCACGAGCTAATGACTCGAAAACAATGCACCTCCGGCTGGCGGCCATTTTCGATCAGTCAGACAAGTTGGCTGTACGTTTCTTGCCTTCTCTTTCTGTGGTTGTGCTCACGTCTGCCTTCTAGAAAGCCGAGG
Organism: Crepidotus sp. BD-2015; assembly: GCA_001179765.1. Classification (NCBI taxonomy): domain Eukaryota; kingdom Fungi; phylum Basidiomycota; class Agaricomycetes; order Agaricales; family Crepidotaceae; genus Crepidotus; species Crepidotus sp. BD-2015. The sequence continues at coordinate 13,491 of CVRE01174359.1, forward strand.
AGCAGTATCAGCGTACGTGCAAGAAGTTCGGCCAGAGCTCCAAAGTCTGGACGCTCTTCAGCGAGTACCATCTTCGACAAGGAAACGTCGAAGACTCGCGGAAGCTGTTGCCACGCTGCCTTCAAAGTCTCGATAAGCGGAAACGTAAGCAAAAAGTTACCGTCTTGGGAGACGGACTTTGATCGATTTTTTTT
>CVRE01174498.1:9107-24286 GCA_001179765.1 Crepidotus sp. BD-2015
GCGGTCCAAGATGGCGATCGTGATGGCAAGGGATTCTGATCTGATCAATTGATGCATGAGTCTTTCTCTCTTGTCAACGTCGTCGTCGACCCAACGTCCACGTCGAGGGTTGGTTCCGCTCATGCCTCTATGAGTGTACCACACCGAATCGCGATCTGGGTTCACCCCTTCCCCCGAATCTCTCCCACGTCCAGATCTACCTCAAATCGACTAACTGACACATCGAACGCTGGCGACAAACCATATCTTCCCCTCCGAGGAGGAGCTCATTAGTGCTTCTGGTGCCACACATCCGCTTCCTGTATCTCCGACCTTGGAACCACCCTCTAAATTTCCACAGCTCCGCGGTACGAGCCAAGAATTTCCGAAGTGTCCGAGATGAACAGGGGAGTCAAAGCGGTCGCTAGTGACTCCAGTCTCAGAATCGGGGCAGAATCGACACGGCCCGAATCATGCCAAGATCGCGTCAGACATCGATTCGCAACACTGATTTAGTGTGGTCTCAGAGCTCATGTCAAGACATCATGTCCATTCTGATCAGTTCCTCCTGCCTACCTACTACCTGAGCAGGAACACCTATTCTGCGATAAGGAACACCTATTCTGCGATATAGAACTTAGACCGTTTGCCGCTTTGATTCCCCCGGGGCCCTAGTAGGGGAATCAAAGCGGTCAGGGATGAACGATACTGCAATTCTGAGGCCGATTCTCGGTCACAATCGATATGAATTCCGCTCGAATCTGGACCGATTCTCACCCTCAGAACCGTCTCCAGAATTGGTCTCAGAATCGGCCGTGAATCGCAGCCCTCTGACCACTTCGACCTCTCCATTAAACCAGAGGGCACATCCGCTACCTCAGTGCTCTGAGCACCAATGCTTCTCATTCTCAGCTTGGTAGCTGTCACGGTCTTTCACCCGATCCTCGATGCTCTCGCCGATGCCAGTCAATCCACATTCAGATCGGACGATAACCGTGCGCAGTGGGCACACTTTACACATCCAATTACGCGCGTCGCTGTGATTGGAGCAGGACCAGCAGGGCTCCAGGCTGCGGCGCATCTTGTGTCGGCCAATTTTTCGGTCCGCCTATTCGAACGCGCCCCAGCGCCTGGAGGAAATTGGTTCTACACAGAGGCCATTCCGGCGAGAGAACCCTATCCGTAAGCAATGCCAACCGTTGTGCATGCGAGGACTCACTTCTCTCCGCTCAGTGACAACTCCACCAATGCTAGACGTATTCCCGAGACCCTACCGTCGACTTACTACTACTCCGAGGGTGACGACGATATCAGTTTGGATGAACGCTGGCGGGAACATTGGCACCCCCGACCTGTTTATTATGACATGACCACAAATGTGCCAGCTGTACGTCAAGAACTGGCGCGATTCTCTCTCTGATTATATCTTTCTTTCAAAAGGCGACAATGGAACTCCCTGGGCTCAAATTTCCTGCTAACATTGTGTGTTTATCAACTCATGTTTTGCCATCATCCACCATTCAACCGTGAGACTAGCCATGGGCTGTCCCCGTCCACGACGTGCAGCGCTATGTCCGGTCCTATGCATCGCTCCACGGCCTCAATACAAACGACGCACCACGCTCCCCATCTGATCCTTCAATTACATCTTACGCCACGCGCGTCGAACTCTTCAGAAAATGCAATTCCACATCCACATGGCAGCTCACACTCCGCCGCCTGCAGCTGCTCACTGAATCCAACCGGATCCGGGAGGACTTCTGGGTGGAGGAGTTCGACGCTGTCGTCGTAGCAACAGGAGAAAATAGCACGCCGCATGTTCCCAACATCAACGGGATCGAGGATTGGAGCAGGGCGAAGCTCGGGGAACAGTGGAGCATGTATCACTCCCAGTCGTATCGCCATCCCGAGCGCTATGCTGGTAAAGTGAGTACATGTTTGTTTGACTTGGCGATATATGTACTTAACTTCTTCCCTTGTATTAAGACTGTACTAATCGTCGGCGCATCCGTCTCTGCGACCGACATCGCCCGCCGAATAAGCCCCTTTGTTAACCGGCTCATCGTCAGCACCCGGGTGGGCAAATCTCTGTTCAATTAGATACTGAAAATCGGCTCCATCTGAGATGAATTGGCAGCCAAAACGTGGTCCAGTGTTAAATCTGGACATCATCCTCCGCTGGCCGGCGAACGCAGAACTCGTTCCAGAGATATCGAGCTTCCAGACACTGTCACATTATGACCGCGGACTCAGCCACGGACGGATCCATCTCATCAATGGGACGATCCTTTGTGGAATAGATGAGGCTAGTCATATTGCTACCTAAACCCTCCAGCGAGTGATATTAATTCAATTCCAGATCATTCTCGCTACGGGATACCGCACCGACATAAACTTACCTGACCGGTGGGTGGGTGATGTACATATCTCGGTAATTGATTGAAGGTGTTTGAATTCAGAGTCGCTAATCCTGCTACGTTCATGCGGGACAATTTATATTGGACTGGACACTATATTGACGACCCCACGCTAGCATACGCGATGGGTGAGTCCATCGGCAGATCAACTGCCGCATTCCAATTCTCAACCATACTTACCAAGTGTTGCAGGTTCAAGACCCTGGGCGCGCGGCCGGTTTCAAAGCACCGCCTTCGCGAGGGTCTGGGCGGGTACCGCGCGCCTTCCAAGCCGTGCACGCATGTGGGAGGACAAAATGGCTGGCAAATACCAGTTCGGTGGTGGGCTGGATATATTTCCGGCAGAGGGTGAGCTGCTGTTAAATCTTTCTTTGGCTAGGAATTTCTCAACCATGGTGGGCAATAGCCATGTTGCGTCAATACATCGCCTGGTTGAATAGTGAGGCGCTTGAACTGGGCGGAGCATTTGTTGAACCGCTGCCCGTGGAGTGAGTTCCTTCTCACACCCTCCACCATCAACAAAATGAACCGAATCTTGTAGAAACCGCGAGGTGTACGCGTACTTCTTATCTGCGCACTGGCGGAAGGTATCGTAATCTCTCTATATACCGAAATTTGTATCAACGTCGTTTGACCTGTCAGGACTGGCTCACACACGACAATTACACATGGTTCGACCAGCTACCCGCGAGCGAGTGGCCAAAGCCCCTGGAGTCAGCGTTCTGGGCTGAGGAGTGGTGATCACCTCATCAACTTGAGTACCGTGGCGCAAGCCGCGGCGGGGCAGGTACACGAACTTTTTCCTTCTGGTACAAGTAGTACCTCGGACTGGCAGCAGTACCATACTCATACCATTATCATTGGCTGCATTTGTGGCAGGACGGTGGTCGTACATATGCCATGTGTACCAAATGTGCACTCAGAGTCAATTGCTTCTATATCTTGACTGATATGCAAACACCCAACTTGGTGCAGTCGGAAAGCCAGGGGAAAGGCGACAATGAAGCTTCAAAATTGCCATTACCGTCCGAGGATAATCGCAGTCAAAACTACTAGGTTTTGATTTGGTTTTGATACCACTGGCAGTCAAAGTACTCGGAGGAAAAGGAAGGTTCGAACTTGTCGTGATGTCTTCGCCGCACGGCTCGGAAAATCGCCGATTATGCATGGACCGGATATGTGAAGCAGTGGAACAAGGTGCAGTGTATTTGAGCTGGTGAACTGTCCGACAGTCATCGTTTGACTATGTAACAAAAGGGCAACTGTCTATATCAATATATCAAGAATTAAAGTTTCGAGGTACGATGTGAACTCAGGCGGCCTTGAGCGCGCTCTCTTGCACGTTCGCGACCATATCGTTGAGGGTGAAAGCATCAGAAAGAAATACGAGCGGGACCTCCACCCCGAGCTGCTTAAGCACCCTGCCGCGGATCTGCCCGAACGCGATGGAATCAACACCACACGCTGTGAGCGAATCGTTGAGCTCTGGAGCAAGAGTCAGCGGAAGGCGGGTGAGGTTCCAATTAGAAAGCCACGAACCGAGCGGTGCCATGTCCGGCAACTCGAGCACACCACGCACGATATCAACGAAGATCTGCGCGATGTCGGCGGCGCTACGTGTGCTAGTGCTGTGCACGCGTGGCGCCGTGCTTGCGACCACCTCCGAAAATAGCGTGTCCGTTGCGAGTGCGGGTATACCCGAGAGGACGACGGTGTCCAGCGCGGCGATGAGCTGCACAGGCACAGACGCCGCCAGTGCCCGCAGGACCAGCGGAATGCCTTCTTTGTGTAACATTGTACGCAGCAACGCGCCATCGGACGGCGATGCCGAGGGGAGCGCGTCGACGAGAGCTGACTCCCAGGGGCCCAGCTGGAGGGACACGCCGGGAAGGCCTTTGCTGCGGCGATGTGCCGCAAGGGCGTCCAGAAACGCATTGGCGGCGACGTACGCGACCTGGCCAGCATTTCCAAGCGGGACGCTGGTGGCGGGCGTTAGTTCAGGTGCTATGGGGTGGAAAGGGAGCGTACCTGACACTGCTGAATAGGACGAAGGAGTCCAGATCGAGGGCTAATTCCTCGGCCAGGACATGTAGGTTGTACGCCCCGCGGACTTTGGGGTGGAGGACGCGTGCAAATGCGCCGACGGAGATGGAATCGATCGTTGCGTCGCTGACTACAGCAGCCGTGTGGAGGATGCTTCGGATGGGACCGTGCGCCGCTGCGATGCTCTGCAGTGTGCGGCGCAGACCGCCGAGATCGGCCACGTCTGCCTGCACGTATGCGAGCCGGTCAGACGCGAAGTTCGTTAGCTGGGCCGCGACCTGAAAAACAGGGGTGTTAGTTATAGCGTGATTCAACAAATGAGAAACCCACGCCGGGATCTGTCGCGGGTCGCCGACCGATGAATACGACTGTGGAGAAGCCCGCGCTAATCATGGCAGGGCCAAGGGCGGCGCCGATGCTGCCCATACCAACGACAACGGCAGTACCGGATGGACGAACCGGGGGACCCTCCGCCATAATCGCGCGCAGGATAGGGACAAAGCGCACTAAGCCACCGTCCAGCTCGCCCGCCCTATACGACACTGTATTGTCCTTGAGGGCACCGCGGAGTGCCACCAATTCCGCCTTCAATACATCGGCCACGATGTCTGCAGGTGCGTCTGCCGGGAGCTCGACCCCGTATGCGTTTTCGAGACCCACTTCCCGTCGGAACACACGAAGCATTCCCTGAATCATCGGGCCAAGGACCGGCGGCGCTTCAGAGGTTCCCGGGGTCGTGGACACCACGACCAAGGTGAAGGTGCGCGTTTTAGCCCGCCCGAGAGCCTTCATAAGCCATAAGACCCTCTGCCAAAATGCGGAAAAAGAAGTCGATTCTGGGGCGCCATCCACACAAGTTGCGTCGAGAATGAGGGTGGAGTTGGACTCGATGGCAATGACATCGAAAAGAGAGTACCCGGGGGCTATTGCAGACCAGGTGGTCTGTCCAGCTCGCCGCCATTTAACAACATCGTCGAGATCGACCAAGAGGCTTTTGGCAACAGACCCCGAAATGATGGTGATCCAATCAGCGTTGCATCCTCGTCCCAAAAAGACAATTTCGGAACTCGGCTGTGTCTTGTCCGCTCCTTCTCCTCTGACCTTGGGGACCCAGACCTGCTTGAAACTGTGGCTCGTCGATGCCTGCACTGATGGGCCCGAAAAGACGCCCAGGTCGATCCACGCCGCCGAGTACTTGGCGCACGATGCGAGAAGCTCTCCAGTGTGCGAGATGACTTCAAACCTCGTCGACGCAATGTGATTGTTGCGCTCAAGCACAAAAGGCAGTCGGTACCGGCAGATAAACGACGTTGGCAGTGCGTCCACATACATGCGATACCCCTCGAGTCCCATCGGCAGGAAGGCGCCAGTGTCGGACGAGGGATTGCCTGGTACAACGCCGAACATGTGGATGCACGCATCGAGCGCACGCGTTCGGTCGTGTTCTGGATCGGAGGATGGCTCGACCGTGATATGCCCGTCAGCGTAGTCATCCCATGATCGGAACGACACTATGTTCTTGAACAGAGGTCCGAACTGGACATTGTCCTTGAACGCAGCATATACCGCAGCTCCTGTGAGCGCCGCAGCCTCGCTCCCGGAGGTTGGAATGCGGGGCACAGAGGTGGAACGGCGCGGCGATATTGTCCCCGAACAGATCTGGTCGCCCTGCACACCGTCATGAATCGCAAACGCGCCGCCCTCATCAAGGTTCACGGTACAGATGCGCCCGGGTGTCTCCATTACCAGCGGGCGGTGGAAGCGGATATCTAGCACCTGGCCTGGCCTGGCTCTCGCTAGTGTGTCGACCATGGCGGCGCCGGGAAGAACAACTTGGCCTTGGATGCGATGGTCATCAAGGACCTCGAAGAAACTCGTGTCTATGACGAGCGGAGGGTGGTCCCTCGGTACGACAGCTCCCAACGCCGAATGAGCTGAGCGGGATGGAATGAAAGTGGGGTAGTGGCGCTGGCGCTGGAAGGGGTAGGTCGGGAGAGCCGTTTTGGGTATTTCTGTCCCAAATAATTGAAGCAAATCGGGATCAACACCGTGTTCAATCAAAGCTGCGATTGCGCTCAGAAACGCCAGTTCTTGATCCTTCCCTTTCTTCGCTGAAGAGGTGAGTAATGTCGTGTCTGGAATGGAATTGGACTGCAAAGCTGCCCATGCCGTAGGTGTCGGTCCAACATCCATAATGCACGCATTCTTGAAAGCTTTATCCTCCTTGATCTGGGCAGCGGCTTGGTAGAAATGAACGGGATTGCGTGCGTGATCGAGCTATACAACTTGTTCGGTTTATGATCAAGAATAGCGAGTGGACAACCCAACGAACCCAGTAGCGCGGCGGCAGACGCTCGCGTCGGGCAATTTGCTTCCCGAGCACGCTTGAGAAGATAGGGATCTCTAAGGGTCCGAAATCCTGGCTGTGGTTCTCGATCCAAGCAGACAGCTCGGGAAGCGCGTTGTCGATGCAATGGCTGTGGAAGCCTTGGAGTGTACGGTGAGCAATGTCATTTTCCCTAGTGCCAGTTTCAGCGCTGCTCACCTTGATCCACATTGAGGAGGGTCGCCCGGATGCCTCTCTTCTTCACGTGTGAAACAAGCCTTCCTATCGCTTCTAGATCTCCTGAAACGACGTGATTATCTGGGCTGCTGAAGACGGCCAATTCGACGTCGTCCGCGATCTTTAGTTCGTGGATGCAGTTGGAGATCATCGATTCGCTTGCACCAACAGCCGCCATACCGGCCAGACGCGCTGCAACAGGAGCCAGAATCTTGGCGCGAGCGACGACGAACTGCAGCCCAAGCTGGTAGCTTAATGTTCCACCCACCACTGTCCAAGCCGATCAGATACCTTCAATATGGTTAGAACAACGCACGCACCCGCCGCAGAAATCTCCCCCAGACTATTCCCAATGACCCCATCTCCACCTACACCCAATTTCTGCAAGAAGCGACAGACTGAGTATTGGTACACAAAGATCTGTGGACGGCCGTCGGAACAAATTGATCCAACACACACGGGCTACGCACGCATATTTGCGCAACCGCGCTCTTGTCAATTTCTTCGGTCTGTTGGCCGCCCCCAAGGAGAAGGGAGAGGACATCAAACTCTGCGAGGGATGACGCCGTGCTCGCTGCATCGACAAGTATCTTGCGGAAGTCCGGGAACCGCTCCGCCAACGCGCCGGCCATCCCGTAAAATTGTGAACCTTGTCCAGGGAACGCCAATATGACACGAGGGTTGGAAACGCGCAAAGCGCCGCCGTTCTTCTGGCCCAATCGATCCCTCAAGCGCTGGACAAGGCCGTCGAGGTCCTTTACAACACAGGTAAATCTGTAGCGATAAAGCTCCCTCCCGACGCAGCTGGTATAACAGATCGCCCGGAATTCTGCTTCAGAAGCATTGGCGCAGAAGTCCAAGTACACTTCGAGATACTGGTGCAACGCGTCCGGGGTCTTAGCGCTGAGCGAGAATATCATCCACGATGGCTGGCGGAGGTCCTCCAATCTATTGTGCGTTGGTGCTTCAAGAACGGTTCCGGAGAGTGTGCCAGCGAAACCGTAGGCACTGCTGGAGATGAGTAGAGATCACTTGGAGGGCAGTCAAGCACGGACACGACAAGGCCTCGATAGGGCGCATCCGATTCACTGCGTTTGCGCAAATCGGTTGATCTTGACGGAATGAGGAGCGGTACAATGTCAGTGTCGATCTCGGGGTTCAACCTGCCTCCCGTTAAGCTGTTCAAACCGGAGACTTTCCCTACAGATATCTGTTTTATTGCTTTAACGATCCCAACCAAACCTGCCGGCACTTCGGTGTGGCCGATGCAGGCTTTGGCAGCACCGAGGACAAGTGGGCGCTCCGGGGTATGTGAGTCGCGGAAGACGTCATTAAGACCTTCGATCTCAATGAGGTCTCCGAGCGACGTTCCTACAAAAATATCGATATCTGCAAGTGAAAGAGTGGGTATACAACATACCCGTCCCGTGCGTCTCAACGAAACTGGTTGAACTTTAGCAACGTGTTCCCTAGTTTGCAGTGTCCCACTCACTCTATATCAGCCGGGGACAAGGACGCCGCTGCAATAAGAGAACGTTGCAGCGCTGCTTGTCCCGCAGCGTTGGGAGCGACCAGACCCTGAGATTTGCCGTTATGCTTCGTACCCGTGGATTTGATCACCGCCAATATGGTGTCACCGTCGCGGAGTGCAGCCTCGCGCGTCTTGAGTATAAGAGCAACTGCCTAGTACACCACCGTGAGCAACAAATGTGTTGGTATTTATGATGCGTACTCCTTCAGAGGGAACATAGCTGGACTGGCATCAGTGCTTTGAGCCGCGATTGAAGATTGGGCATACCCGTTAGCGTCGCTTGAAAAGGTAGCACATCGAGAATCGGGAGAGGTCATTTTCTGTGCAGATAGGAAACTGCGAGTACACATCAACTGATATGTGTCGCGAGAACTACTGGCGTGCGTACCCGAATCCGCCAGGCCTTTTTTTGATTTTTCGCGATGGTTAGCGTCGATTTCTAGGAGAACTTGAAATGGACTTGCCATGTGTTTGTGTTCACCCCGCAAACGATGGCGGTTTCTGATTGTTTGGTTCGAAGATATTGAACAGCTTGCAAATAGAGTGAGTTGATAGATAGACCTCGGCCTGAAGAATGTACAAACCTTGGTCGAATGCTACCATCCCTCCACTGCATGCGGTGTCGATCGAAATCGACGGCCCGTGCACATCCAATAAGCTACAAAATGGGTGAATAACAAGAGCTATACTGCGATAGATTGAGCGTACTAGCTCAAGCGCCCGCAGCTTGTGCTGTTCGCGACACCAGTTCCGTGGAAACGCGTATAGGCTATGAAAAAGGACCGGTGAGAATATGCATATTTAGCAAACGATTCCAGTACCACCAAATCCCAGGGCAGAAAACAATAAATCCGAATACCCCATGTCCATCCCACCGGCCACGAATACCCCTGTATCGCTCCCTTTGAGGTGTGAACTGGGTATGTTTGCGTTTTCGAGAGCTTGGAAGGTGGTCTCGAGTACAAGCCGAACTGCTGGTGAAACGGAGATAGCCTCGGCCCCAGAAATCCCGAAAAATGCATTGTCGAAGTGCATAATTTCGACGAATCCAGCCTTTTGAAAAGTGATGTCGCAGGCATCGCCGGAAGGATCATCGGGTTTTCGATAAAAGCTAGCGTGGTCCCAACGATCCGGCGGAATGGGGGTCATCAGATCCTCACGCATATCCACCAACGCTTCCCAGAAGGCATCAGGGGTGCTAAGATCCCCTGGTAGCCGTACTGCCTGGCCAATGATGACCACTTCGTTCGAGGGTTCCAATTGGTCCTTTCTTGACTGAGCAGTGGGTGACGCTTCCTTTTTTGCTAGGCGGTCCGAAATTGCTGTGGTCAGCGAAATCAGATCAACGTGAGTGTGGCATGCATTGCGGGGCAGATTGAGCTCGAAACGCTTGTTCAAGTTGCCCACGATGAGCACAGCCGCCGCCGAATCCATTCCGAGCTGAAAGTGATCAGGTCAAATTAGCAACTTGAACCGCTTGTTTCTTACCTCCGCAAAGGATGAGTCCGCATGAAGCTTGAGAACGTCCAATGGAAGACGAAGAGCGTCAGCGACGATCCCGAGCACAGCATCTTTGATTGCGTCCTGACATGGAAGATGCAGTGATCCGGTTCCGGTCGGATCAGATGCCAGCGACGTGATCCGCGCGGCAAACATCGACGCGACCTTCTTGCGCCAGACTTGGCCCTTTTTATTGATGGGAATCTGCTGCCCGTCTTCCAGAATAACCACGCGCGACCAGGTAATCCGTAGCGGAGGCGAGAGGGCGCCATTGATTGCGCCAATCGCTCGCGGTATCTCCATACTTGACGATGTGAGGCGTGTACCAGGGCGTAACTCAACCAGGGCGCACAAAAAGTGGGACGAGTCGCGCTGAAAGTTGTTTCCTACAACACATGAGCGCATAATTGATGGGCAGGCATCCAGAGATTTTTCTAAGACACGAGGATCGACTTTTTCGCCGGAAACCAACTGAGTAGGCGTGAATATACGCTGGAAGATCTGAATAATCGACCTCACCATGATAAAATCGTCCTTGCGACCGAGCCATTTTAGGCGATTGTTAACGCGTCTGTATCGGTCGCCGGTCTTGAAAGCGATGAGGCCGTCTGGGGCCACCGTGAAAGCCGAGCTGTCATGGCCGAGATAGCCTTGGGCGATAAGTTTGCTAGAGATGTACAGTTCGCCCTCTTGAATTGAATTAGAAGACGTTTCGGCTGAATCTTTACTATGACTGACCTGAGTCGTGAGAGTTTCCGTCGTCGTCAATTAGAGTAAATATCGCATCCGTGATTAGGCTGTCTTCGATAGGCCAGCCATTGTCCACCTCATCTGCGACTCTGTGGAAGAGGGCGCCTGAGACCTTGTTAGGTTGAATTTTTTGAGAAGTGCAACACACCACGTACCACCAAGTTCCGTCATACCGAGGCCGAGAATCAAGGGTATCTGCTGATTCCGCGCCCATTTTACGCATTCTTCGCTGGTGGGTGCGCCGGCTAAAGTCACCATTTTGAAATTTCGCAGAGTACGACCGAGTTGCTCCCGACGAATGAAGTCGCTTTCCGAAGTGATAGCCTTCATTATTCCTTCGAAAATCCAGGGCACGCCCGCGAACGACTCGGGGTGGTATTTCTCTATTGCTTGCAAGAGCAATGCTGTCACGTCGCATGCCCCGCCTTGACTCTGGCCTCCAGCAGCGAAGTAGCCGGATGGAACCAACCCGAAGATGTAACAGCCGGCGGTGAGATAAAAGTGGCAGGAGATATCGATGACTGCCAACATATGGGAGAATGGTGCCCAGCCCAGAACGCGGAGGTGTTGAAACGACGTGGTGGGATATGTACGTTGGTCCCAATCGTGCATTGCGCGGGCCTGGGCAAGGATCGTCTGGTGCGTTAACCCGACACACTTGATGTTGGTGATGTCTGATGCGGATGAAGTAAAGAGGTAGAGGGAGATACTGGCGGGATCTGGTGCCGGATAGCGCCGAGGAGAAAGCACAGATACTCCGATTCCGAGGAAACGTTTGTACAACGCAGTCATCGTTGTATCCTCAGGGGTGAAAAGGAGAAGACGCAATCCTTCATCTGGAATCAATGCGTGAGAATTGAAGGCACCACAATAATGTTGCGCTTACCGAGTGCAGATTGTTGGGTCCCTTTCTCAGCCGCAGGAATAACCACACAGGTCGGTGCGACCTGCTTCAGCATCGGCCCTAGCAGTGCCGGGGGGGTGTGGTGATCCATGGGAGCCACAATTCCGCTTAGTTTCCACACGGCGAGGTGTAAAGCGAAAGTATAGGGCTGGTTCTCGGCGACTATCGCGACAGTCGGGTGGGCACCATAGCTGGCCTCGAGTTCCAGGGCCAGACCAGTCGAAATCACGTCTAATTCGTGGTACGTCCACACTTCGTTGCAACATTCGACGGCATGCCGCTCTTTGTTGTCCGCGTTCGCCAAATGGGCACGAAAAACGTCCAGTAATGTCGAGGGGTCGTTCATCTTGATAGGTGGTCAGCGGCACACTATTCTGGCGAGTGTTATATAGGTTTTACCTGATATGCGCAGGCTACTAGGGGTGGCAGATTTCGACTGTGAAACGCCGAAGTTCCCTCGGGCCGGCTCATGGAACCAAGGGCGCTTAAGGCGGGCTGTGGGCTGACATTAGTAAGGGAAGTTATACATTGGTTCAGAGTGAGAGAATCAGAAGAAGATCGAGCGTCGCTCCCCGACCTATCGGTTTGGGGCTACCCCTTCATAACAGACGAAGAAGTTACAATTAAGATTGAAATTACATTTCTTGGGGCGAGATCGATCTGAGGCGAGGGCTTCTCCGGAGAAAGCAGGATATGGTGTCTGATAGAGCTGGGATCCGGGACACCGCGGAGGAGGCTGTCGCGTATTGAGCGACGTTCGACTATCCCGGGAGCGCGCGTCGGCGACTCAGCGGGCGATGTGTGGGGAACAACGAAGTAGTATGCGACGTCTGCGGGAATAGAGATATACTGCGCCTTCGGCCCAACCATAAGAAGACAAATTTTAATCAACTTTGTACCCACAGGAGAGGTATTGCGCCGACTCGCAGAAGGGCAGAGAGGGTTCGTTTGGTGGAAGAGACTAGAGAACGTGGCACCGAGCAAAGGGGCAGACAGACTCCTAAGACCATTTTCAATTATGGAGCCAGGTACGGAGGTGGACGAGAGCGGGATGAGATCCGAGACATTGTGGCAGTGCGGCCCTGAATTGTCCGCGTTTTGCCACCTCCTATCCGAATTTGGCAAGCCATCAAAGCCATCAAACGTGCTGGAGATACAGTTGGAGAGGTCAAACTGAAAATGCTTATGTTTGGGTCACATTGCTTTTTTCCATACAGCTGCGTGGTATTACAGAGTGAAACAACCCGCGAATGGCACTGAGCGACTCCAACAAAGTATATGATGACAAATGTTGATCCGTTCGGCTTGTTCAAGTTGGAAAGACAAGAGTTGTATTCCGACATGCAGGTAGAAGCCTCCGAATCTGTGCACCATTTCCCATACCTCACTCACTACTCGGCGTCAACCGCTAAGAGCTGAATTATAGGGATAGTTCGAAGCTGACAGGATAATTCGAAGCTGACACCGGGATATACATGGGTCTACGGCACGACATCACTTGTTTCTCTCGGGATTTTCTACCCTCCGTGATATGTAATATCCAAAAGCAGACAGTGCAGTCATCACCACCGCCCACAAATGTCCGCCCAGTAGCTCATTGTGAACTGACAGGGCGAAGAGCGCACTAAGAGCCAGCATATAAGAAGTATATTCGTACGGGAGGTCATTTGGCACCAACCTGACAAAACTTGGACTCGCGCATCGAGCTAGAGCGATGACTAGCTGGTTGAGCCCGCTGGCTGCTCCAAGTCCCGAAGGACTAGGGCAATTGCTCCGGACCAATATTGAATTGGTTCTGTTGACGAGTTAGCATCGCCACGTTTCATAATCTGAAGGGAGAAATAACGCACGAATGACACATCCAGCCAACTCTCGACACCATCTGAACGACTGCAATGCCGATCCAGAGCAGAATTTTGTGGCCGAGCTTTGAGCGAGGGCTTTCGAGGTTAAGCCCCAGCCGCACGATTCCGTTGAGGAACGGAACAAGTGCAAACGAGACCGGCCAAGCAGCCATGGCGAAGATGTAGATCCGGGCAACATCAAACGTGCGCAATAGAGTTGGCATCAAGAGGATCTGAAATGTGACGAATGTCGCCGATGACAGGGCCAGGGTGTAGCCAATTTCCGCGACCTAGAAGTGTATGTGGTTATTTAGGTGCGAATTGAACCAACAACGGCAACGCACAGAAAGTCCCAGGCCGCCCCTTCCGATGGGCGTGTAACAGAAGAGAGTGAACACAACAGCGTGTCCCGTAACGAAGAATGACATCGCAAAACTTGACCAAGTAAGTGCCCATATACTAGGAATTGAGAGAAGCTCGTGCATGCTAATCGTTTTCTTAGCCAAAGATTCGGCAGCTGGATCGACATCGTGGGCATTTCTGTGCGGACTCGAGAGGGTCTAGATATACGGAGTCAGAAGTGTATGCCGTTATGAAGGAGACACAGCCAAGACAAACACACTTCTTCGAGGAAGAAATATGTCATGAAAAACCCTCCCATCGAAATGCATGCACAGATAAAACCAGGAAGAAAGTAGGGAAACGACTCCAAGAAGCTATAGCCGAGATATTCCGGATATGTTGTGGCCAGATTCGAGAATAATCCGCCGATGAGCGGACCGACGGTACTGCCCAATGCATACATGCATCCAAATATTGGGTAGGCAGCGGCCTGATTGGTAGAGTCAGTAATTTCCGCAAGAACAACTTGGTAGACAGCGATGTTTCCGGACAGCAGACCACCTTCGAGTCGGTTCGATGAGTCTTGTAAAATATAGAAAAATGTAGGAAGGGGAGCGTACTGATTGTTCGAACAATGAGTACCTGTAGAAAGGTCCTACAAAGTCCGAAGAGCAAAGAGACAACGGTCAGGCCTAGAGCCCCGACCAAAAAAACAGGTCGACGACCGACAACATCTGGTTCCATTGTCAATGAGGCCACTCTGGTCATATAACTTACTCGAAAGCTTCGTCCACTGGAAGATGGTGATAACTTGCGCGATGGCTGCGGCCGACGACTGCACAAGAGAATACAAACTAGGATTTGGATAGAATTATGAATACAAATCCACCACATACCACAAGCCCACTATAATACCCGATCTTGCTGGGATCGTCCGTAACATGGAGGGCTGCCAGAAATTCGTTCATGTAGGGGAATACATGAGTATACGAGATGGGCTCCGACAGCCTTGCTATGCATAGGGCTGCTAATTGAGCTCTGGGAAGTGGGGTGACCGTTGCAAGAGCACGATCCTCCAGGAGTGGCCTAGATTCATTGGATCCATTGTCGACTGACATGCGGACGGGAGAGAACAAGTTCGGGTTCGGCCTTGGAGGCTTCGTCCCCCAGGGTCAGAGTTCACTTGGCCATTGGGTAATGCACTACCGGTTTCCGACACATCCGCTACGCAGCCCGACTCAAAGAGAAAATGGGGAACGATCATACGATCCAAGTTCGAGAACGGTCGGCACCAGAAGCAGGAAGG
>CVRE01174516.1:0-15956 GCA_001179765.1 Crepidotus sp. BD-2015
TCCAAGAAAAGACTGCAAAGGCCGAGAGGTGGTCATTCGGAAAAGAGTGCGCAGGGCTTTTGGGGCTAGTCTTGAGCTACAGGTCACGTCAAGAGTTTAGCAGGTTTGGCATTTGTCGTCCCAGTCGACTCTTTTAGGGCGCCGCGTATAGCCTGAGGGAGAAGCAGTCTAGTGACACGGTCACGTTTTCCCGCCGCGGCTTAATAAGTCGCGTTCCGAATTACGAGATAAATCACGCACATTCCGAATGCTTACTACTTAGTTCTCGGCAGAGGACGCGTACATACATTTATAAAACTCCTAATGGGTCTTTTTGAGCTCCGAGCGGGTCTCCGTGAGCTCGCAGGGGGTTTCCTTGAGCTAGCGGCTCTTTGTGAGCTCCCACCGGGTTTGCTTGGGCTCCAAGTGGGTCTCCTTGAGCTCCCAAAGGATCTCCATGAACGCCAAGTAGGTCGCTGGTAGCTCCCTTTGCCTCTCCTTGAGCTGCTGGCCAGGGATCTTTTCTAACTATCTGATCCACCTCTTCCTGTGTCATCTCCACCTCGCCACTTTCTGGTCCAAGAAAGATGTCCGGCTCGTTGACTTGCTCATCAACAAGCTCATCAATGATGCCCGGCGCATCGCAGCGTTGCAGAGATCTCCCAATCATACTTCTCCACTTGGTGTGTCCGTCCACTTCTATACACAGCACATCCTCTACCCCTGCCACGTCCACAGGTTGTAGGCCGGCAACAGCCCACTTGATATGGGACAGCCTCGATAATACGGCGAGGACATAATCGTCTTGAGAGTACCCGTTCACGACGCGCCCAGAGGCCAGCCGGCGAATGCTGGCCCATATAGCAGCATCTGTCGGCGCAGGTGTACCGAACAGATAAACATCTTGGATGAGATGAGCTGTCTCCGACGGGGGTAGCTTTGCCAGATACTTTAGAGCCTCAAAGATAACCAAGGAGCCCAACGAGTAGCCAGTCAATGTAACGGGGCGGCTGCCGAATACGCGTTTTGACAGAAGATCCCCCAAGACGGCACCGGCTTTGATAGCCAGCTGGGTTGCGTTCATCCAGTCATTATCTTGAATAAATCAGGGAACGTTCAATTGAGGACAGATGAACTACATACCTATAATTTGACCGATGTTAAGCAACGCGATCGGCGCAAGCGAGCTCATAAGGCTGGTGAAGACTGTGCGCCTGATCAGTTCCAGTTTGATGTATCGCATCGCACTGGCTTTCACAAGGGCTCCAAGCGAGTTGGAAAGAGACTCCAAAAGCTCTACTTCCCATTGCAGTGCAAAAGTATCATCGCCACCAAAGATCTGCCAAGGTGCGATCACATCCTCGCGAGATGAAAGCCACCCGCTCACACAGAAACGGACAGCCAATGTCTCCTCGTCGATGCGTTTATAAACAGGAACGATGGCCAAATCTCTGATCTCTCTCATGTGTCGCTCGACCATTTGCGAGGTTGATCGGGCGCCATATGCGCCAAATAGTGCGCCGCAGATAACGCTGGATCCTATGCACACCACGAATCAGAAAGATGTAAACCATTTGATTGGAAGATAACCTGCAAGCCCGCTAGCAAGTAAACCGACAGTTGTACCACCAACGCCAAGTATTCCAAGAACTGTGCTGACGCCAGCACCGACCAGGGGGGCCGCGAGGCCTCCGGTAACGCCCACAAGCTAATGCAGATGACAATTTAGTAAGTGGAAGGGATCTCGTTGCATATTATTTACCACTCCGCCAGCGATAGCTCCAAGACCCATTCCCATCATTCTGAGTGTCTTGCCCATCTTTGCGTGGCTTTGCTTCGCCTGTTCAGTTTGTTTCTGGGTCTCTGCAAGAGCCTTATCCGGATTCTTGAGTGCGGACACGATAAGTTGCTCGTCCATAGAGCCGAAGGTGGACAAGAAGGTCCGAGTTCGTGCAGAAAAGCCCACAGAGGTGGAGATGCTCAAGAAGAGCACAGTGTTCAGAATCCTGGAGAGAATTTCTGGGGGAGGAAGCGCCGGGAGGTGACCGGTAGATGTATCATTGTATAGACCGAGCTCGGGACATTTGCCATGGTTCACTTAAGTCAAAGTAAGGCGAAGGGTAAGTNNNGGTAAGTCTTCAAGTGAACAACGGACCTTCGCCGGGCTCTCCGCATGCGATGAAGGTGTGTTCCAGAAGCTTTTCGGCCCAGGTTTGTATCTCTTGGTCAAATTGTTCTCTGCGGGCCGCTTTTAATCGAGGGTTGAGAGACGAGGAGTTCTGTTCTAGATTCGAGTACAGTAATGCAGTGTTTCGAAAGGAAGCGAGACGGTGGAAGAAATGGAGAAAGACAGTCTCTCTGTCGTGCTCGCTGAGATCCTTTGGTGGAACAAGTTGGGTTAAATCTGCCATGATGACTCGAGACCTCTCCGACCAAGCTTTTCCTGTTGTGGGAGGAAAGAGAGAGCACAGTAACAGGCTGTGTTACCGAGTGAATATATTGATACACTGCCGCCCGAGAACGATCATTACATGGATGATGCTGGATAGTGGTAGACTCAAAGGCTTTCAAACTCAACAGAGCCAAATCATTCGGGGCCGGGCCAAACACAAGTCCAACTTTTGCATTCCCTACACGACCATGGCCGCCCCCGGCAAGAAACCTGATCTTTCCGGGTATAACTATGGGGCCATCTCGTCTCTGGTCTTGACGGCCGACCGGTCAGCATTACCGCGTAGAGACAAGGAACCAGATGGCGCGCCGACTTCGCTGGCGGGTCGCATAGACCCACGCGAAATGGGCTCTCGCGTCGTTCGCGAGGCGCCGAAAGATCTCGACAAGAAGAAGAAGAAGGCTGCTGACCGCCAGGATCCGTCTGAGAAACAGGCCATGAAGCGCAAGGCCGAAACCTCGTTCGGATATACCGACATTCTCGAGGCAACCCAGGATGTCGAGGGCCTCACCTATCGACCCCGTACTGCCGAAACCCGCGAGGTTTACGAGCTCATACTCTCCTCCGTTCACACGTCTCTAGGTGACCAGGCTCAGGACATCGTTCGCAGTGCCGCGGACACCGTGCTGGAGACGCTGAAGAACGAGGACATGAAAGACTTTGACAAGAAGCGGGAAATAGAAGAGGTGATAGGGTCTGTGTCGAATGAACAGTTCTCCCAGCTGATCAACCTCTCCAAAAAAATCACGGATTACGGAGCCGAGGACGAGACAATGGCAGACCCTGACATGGAGCGCAAGGACGCGGAGATTGACGACGAAGTCGGGGTCGCTGTCGTATTTGATGAGGAAGAGCAGGACGACGAGGATGAGGAGCGCTTTGAGATAGGCGAGGACTCTGACGACGACGAAAAAGAGCCAGGAGATGCTCCGCCGGAAGATGGCGTGGAAGACGGGGATGAGGAGCTGGTCATCGGTGGTGCGGCTTCGGAGGAGAAAAAATCCAGGGCGGACAAGGATATCGTCTCCCCTCACGCCGTTGACGGCTTCTGGGTTCAACGCCAAATCTCAGAAATCTACCCCGACCCCGTCACCGCAGCAGACAAAGCAGCGTCCGTTCTTTCTATCCTGGGTTCCGAATCCAGTCTCCGCGACTGCGAAAATCAGCTCATGGAGCTTTTTGAATACCAAAGCTTCCACATCACTACGAAGTTCCTCAAGAATCGTGATGTAGTTGTGTGGTGTACGAAGCTCATGCGAAGTGACGCTGATGAACGAGTGAATGTCGAGGTGGCAATGCGGGAGAAAGGCGTGGGATGGATTCTGCGGGAGCTCGCCGGAGATCGGCAGGCGATCAAGGCAAAACCGTCGGATGCGATGGACGTCGACGATGAAGAGAGACGCAATGTCCCCAAAACGGCCACTCTTGCTCCAGGCTCTACCCTACAGCCCAAGCGCACGGTCGATCTGGAGAGCATGGCTTTCAGTCAAGGCGGCCACTTGATGTCCAACAAAAAGTGCAAATTGCCTGAAGGCTCTTTCAAACGCGCAAGAAAGGGTTACGAAGAAATTCACGTCCCTGCGCCGAAGAAAAAGGCCACTCCCGACACCGAGCTGGTGGCGATTTCTGACATCCCTGCGTGGGCTCGGCCTGCCTTCACTGTGCCGAAGCTCAATCCCGTCCAAAGTCGGCTTTATCCGATTGCTTTCGGGACCGACGAACCTATCCTTCTGTGTGCTCCTACCGGAGCTGGCAAAGTGCGTATAATTTCGTTCTAGTATTCTTCACTTGAATTCTTACTTTCGCCAGACCAACGTTGCCATGCTCACGATCCTCAACGAATTGGGCAAATACCGCGATGAAGAGACGGGGTCATTCGATCTTGCTGCGTTCAAGATCGTCTATATCGCACCGATGAAAGCCCTCGTCCAAGAGATGGTTGGAAACTTCTCAGCCCGCCTCAAAGTTTTCGGCATAACTGTGGGCGAGTTGACGGGTGATTCTCAGATGACGAAGCAGCAAATAGCTGAAACCCAAATCATTGTCACCACTCCTGAAAAATGGGACGTCATCACGCGGAAAAGCACTGACACGAGCTACACAAATCTCGTCCGACTGATTATCATCGACGAGATTCACTTGCTCCACGACGAGCGTGGCCCTGTTCTGGAGAGCATAGTGGCCCGGACGATTCGGCGGATGGAGCAAACATCAGAGTATGTTCGTCTCGTTGGACTGTCTGCAACGCTCCCCAACTACCAGGACGTTGCCACATTCCTGAGAGTGGACGAGTCGAAAGGCCTGTTTTATTTCGATGCTGCATACCGGCCTTGCGGGCTTCAACAGCAGTTTATCGGCATCACCGAGAAGAAGGCGATCAAGCGGTACCAGGTTACGAATGAGGTGTGTTACGAGAAGGTGCTGGATCAAGCCGGCAAAAATCAGACTCTGGTTTTTGTGCACTCTCGCAAGGAGACTGCGAAGACGGCCAAATTCCTGCGGGACATGGCAATCGAGAAAGAAACCATCACCCAGTTCGTCAAGCCGGATGGCGCTGTTCGGGAAATCCTGACTGAGGAAGCCAATAATGTCAAGGACGCCAACTTAAGGGATTTACTTCCTTTCGGTTTCGGTATCCATCACGCCGGAATGACGAGAGAGGACCGTGGACTCGTAGAAGAGTTGTTCGCGGACGGTTCCTTGCAAGTCTTGGTATGCACCGCCACCCTTGCATGGGGTGTTAATCTTCCCGCCCACACCGTCATCATCAAAGGCACTCAAATTTACAATCCCGAGAAGGGTCGTTGGGTCGAACTGTCCTCGCAGGACGTGTTGCAGATGCTCGGCCGTGCTGGTCGTCCGCAGTACGACACTTATGGCGAGGGCATCATCATCACCAACCACTCGGAACTGCAATACTATCTCAGTTTGTTAAACCAGCAGCTTCCCATCGAGTCGCAGTTCGTTTCGAAGCTTGCCGATAATTTGAACGCGGAAATCGTCCTCGGAACTATCCGCAATCGGGATGAAGCCGTGCAATGGTTGGGTTATACTTATCTGTGAGTCCCCTCTTTGCTTGTCGCCTCTTTTATTGATTTGTTGTTATCTAGGTACGTCCGCATGCTGAAGTCACCGGGACTATATGGCGTCGGGGTAGATTACCAAGACGACGATACAGGTTTAATCCAGAAGCGCGCAGACATTGCACACTCCGCTGCCGTTCTGCTTGAAAAGTGCCAGCTTCTCAAGTACGATCGCTCCTCGGGAAGGTTCCAAAGTACCGAGTTGGGCAGGATCGCATCTCATTATTATGTGACATACAACTCGATGATGACTTACAACCAACACCTGCGGCCGACGATGTCGACGTTGGAGCTGTTCAGAGTTTTTGCGTTGTCGAACGAGTTCAAGCTCCTTCCGGTATGTTTATTTGCGCTTGAATTTAACCAATCTCATGTTGACACCTTTTTAGGTCCGGCAAGAGGTTAGTTAACGTGTACCGTTCTTCAAAGAGATTTAAACATATCCCTACAGGAAAAACTCGAACTCGCGAAGCTTCTTGAGCGGGTCCCTATTCCAGTCAAGGAAGGCGTTGAAGAGCCTGCTGCCAAAATCAACGTCCTTCTCCAGGCTTACATTTCTCAATTGAAGTTGGATGGTGCGTCTTCGGAAATTATTCTTTGTCAGCCTATTTATTCAAGTGCCCAGGTTTCGTCCTCGTTGCTGACATGGTCTTCGTTCAGCAGTCTGCGGGACGGTGAGTGCCGTCTGTCACGTCATGCCCAATTTTACTTAACTTGATGGCTCTAGTATTCTGCGCGCCATGTTCGAAATTTGCCTCAAACGTGGATGGGCTGTGCCTGCTAAAGCGGCCCTCGATCTGTGCAAGATGGTTGAAAAGCGAATGTCAGTTGATCTTTGGATGTTGTTTGTTCTGCTCCTCATGAATTTTCAGGTGGGGATCCATGACGCCTCTACGCCAATTCAAGGGTGTGCAGTCGGACATTATAAGAAAGGCCGAGGGCAAACAATTCGTGAGTTGTTTAGGTGATTGTCGTGCAATCAGTCCCACTGAAATCAACTTTTCAAGCCTTGGTACCGCTACTTTGACCTTGTGAGTTCGCAGTGTGCATTGTTTCCCTTGAATCTAATGGTATCGTAGAGCCCTCCAGAGATCGGCGAACTGATCGGTATCCCTAATGCCGGTAGACTTGTACACCGTCTCGTTCACAGTTTCCCAAAACTCCAGTGCGTGACTTCTTTGATTGTCGCGTCACATCTGATGATTGTCACAACAGGCTTCAAGCTCAAGTGCAGCCCATCACCCGCTCTCTTTTGCGAATCGATTTGTCGATTGTTCCCGATTTCCGGTGGGACGAGAAGATCCACGGGGGCGCCGAAACCTTCTTGATCGTCGTGGAAGACGTGGATGGTGAAATAATCCTATTCCATGATTCCTTCGTGCTTCGCCAGCGTTATGCCGAAGATGAGCACAACGTCACTCTCACCGTCCCGATGTTCGAACCTGTCCCGCCCAACTACTACATCTCGGTGATATCTGACCGCTGGCTCCATGCTGAAACTCGCCTGCCAATCTCCTTTAAACACCTAATTCTTCCCGAAAAGTTCCCTCCCCCTACTCCCCTTCTCGATCTGCAAGCTCTTCCACTATCTGCTCTGCACAACAAGGAGTTTGAAGCCATTTATTCCTCGTCTATAGAGACGTTCAACAAGATCCAAACGCAGGTCTTCCAGGCTCTCTATACTTCAGACGAGAACGTTTTCATTGGTGCTCCAACTGGGAGTGGGAAGACGATATGTGCAGAGTTCGCTCTGCTCCGGCTTTGGAGCAAACGCGAGCAACCTCGTGCAGTTTGCATTGAGCCCTACCAGGAAATGGTGGACCAACGTGTTAAAGAGTGGCGGGATAAGTTCGCTCAGGTGCAAGGAGGGAAGGAGATCGTCAGTCTCACGGGGGAAACTAGTGCCGATCTGCGACTGCTCGAGAAGGGTGATGTCATCATCTGCACACCGACACAGGTACCGTACTTTCATCTTCTTCTCAACATCGCACTCATGTCGGCGCGCAGTGGGACGTCGTTTCTCGGAGATGGCGCCAACGGAAAAATGTGCAGAACATTGGCTTACTCATCGCTGATGAGGTTCAGTTAGTAGGCGGTGAGGTTGGACCAACGTATGAAGTTGTCATCTCTCGCACACGGTATGTCTCAGAGCAAACAGAGAACAAAACCCGCATCGTGGCATGTGGTGTTTCTCTAGCGAATGCTCGTGATTTAGGCGAGTGGATGGGTGCTCCATCACACGCAATCTTCAACTTCTCCCCGAGGTAAATCATATTGCCTTCACTGCCCATTTCTCGAGGACTCATTCCTTCCTTTCTTTCAAGTGCACGTCCCTTGGACATGGATATCCATCTCCAGTCCTTCACCATACCCCACTTCCCATCGCTCATGATCGCGATGTCCAAGCCTGCGTACTTGGCAATCGTGGAATACTCGCCCACGAAGCCGGTCATCGTCTTCGTCCCATCCCGTCGCCAATGTCGCCTCACTGTCGACAACCTTCTCACACATTGCGCAGCCGACGACAAACCTGACCGCTTCTTAAACGTCGAGGACAGCGAGGTACTGCTTCCCCACTTTGATAACATCAGCGATCAAGGGTTGGTGGAATGCTTGAAACACGGCATTGGCTACTATCACGAAGCTCTGAGCAAGCAAGACAAGCGTATCGTCCAGCGCTTGTTTGAGTCTGGTGCAGTACAGGTTTTAGTAGCATCTCGGGTACGTGCAGTATTGCGGTGCATAACGGCGAAGGTTGAATTTTCTTTCCAGGACACTGCTTGGAGTCTTCCGGTGGCGAGCTACATGGTCATAATCATGGGGGTTCAATCTTACGAAGGCAGGGAACATCGGTACATCGACTACCCCGTTATGGACGTTCTCCAGATGATGGGCCGCGCTTGTCGTCCAAAAGAGGACGAGCGCAGCCGGTGCGTACTCATGTGCCAACAGACTCGGAAAGAATTTTACAAGAAATTCTTGGCCGAGGGTTTACCCATCGAATCCCATCTTTCAACTCATTTCTTGCATGATTATTTCCTGGCGGAAATCGCGGTGAAGACCATTGAGAATAAGCAGGATGCCATGGTTGGTCTTGTTTTCTTCTGTATTTCTTTCAACTAACAGCCACACGTAGGACATTTTAACGTGGACGTACTTTTACCGAAGGATGACGCAAAATCCCAACTACTACAACCTCCACAATGTCAGCCATCAGCATCTTTCCGATCATCTGTCTGAGCTGGTCGAGAATACGTTGGTTGACCTGGTCAACTCCAAGTCCATCGCAATCGAGGATGAAATTGATGTGTCGGCTCTGAATCTCGGCATGATCGCCGCTTACTATAATATATCATGTAAGCGCACATTTTGATGGCACGTGCAGCTGTTAACCCCAAATGCAGATGTTACAGTCGAAGTCTACACGCTGTCCTTGAAGGAGCGCACTAAGCTCAAGGGCGTTCTGGAAGTCGTGTCATCCTCCGCCGAATTTGAGAGTATCCCCATCCGCCGTCATGAGGACACACTCCTGCGTCGCATATACGACCGCGTCCCCGTCAAATTGGACAAGGCAGACTTTGAAGCCCCGCACTTCAAAACTTTCCTTCTGCTCCAGGCTCACTTCTCCCGCCTTCAGCTTCCTCCAGATCTGGCTGCAGATCAAGTGTTGGTGCTTGAGAAAGTGCTCAACTTGCTTTCTGCTTGTGTCGATGTCATGTCCTCCAACGCGTGGCTAAATGCTTTGGGTGCCATGGATTTGTCACAGATGTGTGTCCAGGCTGTCTGGGAGACTGATTCGCCCTTGAAGCAGATTCCCCACTTTGAACCAGACGTATGGGTCTCTTCGTATCTCATTCACCGCGTCCTCAACCCTGTTTCAGGTCATTTCTCGCTGTAAAGAAGCTGGAATCGAATCTGTCTATGACATCATGGAAATGGAAGATGACAAGCGGGTGGGATTGCTGCGGATGACTTCCGTAGAGATGTGCGCCGTCTTATATCACACGGCGGCTGTTCTTTCTGACTCTTTGTCTGCAGGAAAGATGTGGCTATGTTTGTCAACTCGTACCCCACACTCGACGTCTCGCACGAGCTCGTGAAAGGAGACTACACGGCCGGAGCCCCCATAATCCTCCAAGTCAACCTCACGCGCGACCTAGATGACGACGACGAGGGCGGGGACCAAGATGTTGTGGCCCCCTTCTATCCATCCAAAAAGATGGCCAACTGGTGGCTTGTCGTCGGCGAGTCGAGCACTCGACGCTTGCTTGCTATTAAGCGGGTTACCGTCAACAAAAGCCTTGCCGTCAAACTCGAGATCACACTGCCGAAGGGCACACACTCGCTCAAATTGTATGTCATCTGCGATTCGTATCTGGGTGCGGACCACGACATTGGCCTGGATCCGATCGAGGTTGCCGAGGGTGAAGATAGCGATAGTGACGAGGACATGGAGAGTGGGGACGAAATGCAAGAGTAAATTATTATGAATGTATCATGTACTGCTGACTACCTGTTTAGAATGACCTTGAAGAAAGGCAACTGGATCAACGATGTGTTTCTCTTCTTCGTTAGCATCCCTGCTACTACCCTCTTGAAAGTGGAGCATCGCCAGAGGTGTTGGGGTCGGTGCAATGTGATGCGGCGCGATAACGATCATCTGTGTCGTAGACAAGTTGCCCGCCTTCAAACTCTGCACAATTTCCCTCAGTTTACCGAATATCCTGGCTTTTTCTGGCCGCTAGCAATCTTTCTAGCCTCAGAAGCAACAAGGAATATGCATACATACCTGAAATTGCGTTACCAAGCCGGAAGTGCTCGGAGCGGCGAAAAATAGGGTTTCTGAAAATGCAGATGGGTCTGGGCGCAGTTAGGCAAAGAATGGATTTAGTAGGGGGGAAAAGTCACTTGGATGAACCATCTTGTACGATCTCAAGCCCCAGGATTTTGCACCGCTAGGCGACGTCTAGACCAGCACGGTTAGTATCGCCATGAGAACGGCAAGGGGAGGGTAAGTACCACCCTCAAGCTCGACTCGACCACCTTGGCGATTCCCAGGCCTACAAAACACACGATACGGGGCCGATAGCGGGCAACTTTAGCGAGAAAGAAGGGGGCGCCAGCTAACTGTTCCTCGCGAGAAAGCTCTGTTTGCTGCAGAATCTTGTGTCAAAGCCGATTTGATGATGTCAATGACATTACGAGGAAGTACCTCGGTTGTGGGTCGATCCAGCAGATTGGTCTAATAGAGGAGGAGTTACGAGGGACATTGAAGGTAAATCTGCAGCGCTGACCAAACCGAGCGAGAATCGATCTGGGAGGTTGAAGTCCTCTTGAGGAGGAAGTTGAGTGTCAGTAAAACCTGGATGCGTCGGTCAGATGAATTCAAAAGCAGCCGAAAAACGGACCTGAGTGGTGCAGACACCTGGCGCGTTCACGATGAAAAAATTGGTACGCACGCAACGTGAATCTGAACGCACCACCAGAAATGATTGGAAGGGTTTCCAAAGTGGTGGCCAATTTCCGCAGACTTTTTCCCTGGGCTATAATCAAATTCAATGAATCGTACAATGAACGGGAACGCGTGAGGACTTGATGCCGCAAAACATAACTGTGAAACGGTGGTCAATGCATGCCAGAAACAGACGCATAGTATGAACCATCAAGATCCTCCTTCAAGTGGTCCTGTAATTCGCGAAGATGGGCATAAACTTCAGGAGGAGCATATTCTCGCTTTTGTTTCTTTGGGGATCTGGACCTCTCCCGGGAAGACGAGGAAGCGGCTTTTTGGTCCTTTTGGCTGAACCCACTTTCCGAAGCCTCCCTTTTAGTTGGGCTCGCATATGGACTAGCACGGACGGGAACAGGCTTTCGAGGAGACCGTCGGAGTTCCTGTTTATTATCAGAGGAAAAGGAGAAATGGGACAAGGAGGATCGAAATTGATTCAAGGCAGTAGGGTCGTCGGAGATGTCCTCTTCTTTCATGGATGTGGACGAGCAAGCGGCTCAGGCTTGAGGACATGCACCGGGCCGCCTTCGGCCCGCCACCTATCTCGGCGGCGAGTCAGAGTCAGCAACTCGCGGCGCGCGCTAACAACTGGCGACCTTGAGTGCTTGAGCTTCAGCTTGGCTTCAGCTTCACTAACAGGCTCTGTGCACTGGCAGCTGTGATATCCCAGGGTCCACTTTCCCTGAACCCTTGACCCTCGGCGCCTTCTTGCCAACGCACCTGAACTCATAAATTCATCTCCGTTCTTGGTCTCCAAGCATGTAGGTAAGCTTCTTATTTCCCCCGTGGCTTGTTCCTGATGCACGCAGAGAAATGGTCGAAGAGGCGACCACTATTGGGAGCCTGCCCAGCGAGGTGCTTGCCCACATATTTAAATGCGGCACAACATTACCGTCCACAACAACGTTATCGTCGACGCGTCCGAGCTGTCTTCCTGCATTGGTCGCATCTTCAGCTGTGAGCCAGCAGTGGCGCGCTGCTGCCCTTAATTACCCCGATTTATGGACGCAGATCTGCGTACCATTCTCGATGCGAAATCCCGTTGCATGGATTGGATTATGTCTCGAGCGGTCAAAGTCGTGCCTGTTCGACATGACTATGGAACTCCCTGCAGGAGACACATCTGCTGTCGTCGCCGGCGTGATGCGGCTCGTCCTGCAGCATGTACAGCGCTTGCGCCTTCTGGCCATCTCAGCCGAGTCGTTCTTGGCTCATCCGGCGGAGCTGTTCGCTCTGTTGCAGAACGCCCAGAGAGCGCCACGCCTGGCCGTTCTTGAGCTGACTTTCGCTGACCCGAATCCCACTGCTACGATGAGAATTCCAACCGGGGGCCTTCTCCTGCAGGCGCCGGCATTATCCTCCCTCATGCTCCACGGGGTGTTATCTCCCGTACCCTTTGTTGGTCTCCGATCCCTGGACATCGAAGGGTTGCAAACAACGTATGCCGACTTTCGCGACATGGCCGTTGCGTCGCCCCTGCTGACAAACCTCATCCTGCCCAAGTTGCGGCTGATGGTCGATCTCCAGTCCAAATCATTACCGCCCATCGAAATGCTGTCCTTGAAAAGATTGGCCCTGAGCTTCTCCAAAGCTCCCCCCTCCAATCAGTTCACTCCCTGCCACAACCTCATCTCGCTCCTCCAGATTCCAAACCTAGAATACCTCGAGCTGGCGGGGGCATTTGTCCCGGATATGGCGAAATGTTTCCCAGAACCCAGTGTCTTCACGAAGTTGCGCACCCTGCGGCTCGTCGGCTCGCCCATCTTCACCCGCGCGTCCCCGACAGAGCCCGCGGTCGACAACTGCGTCTATCTCCGCTCACTCTCGGCGGTGGAGGAGCTTGAACTCATCAACTGCTACGCGGAATATCTGTTGCCGACCGGTAGCAGGACGGAGGCGCGTATGGAGAATGGGGCCGGTCCGCATGCATTGCCCCGGCGGCGCTCTATCAACATGCGCGACGTTGGGCCCACCGGGCTTTATAGACGCTTCGAGCAGTTCAGGATGCATGCGGCTGCCCCCCTGGCCGCACACGGGCACCCATCCCCGCCCGATTCCAACTCGGTGACTATCTACCCCAACCTCCGCTCCGTCTCTCTCGACACGTTGCTCGCGGGCGAGGCCGTCTGGCTATACCAGCTCGTCTCGCAACGCCCGGAGATCAAAGTCGTGCACCTCTCGCAGCTCGCCGAGCGGCACTTTGCGACAAGCCTCGCGATGGTCGACGGCGTGCTCCAAACCCTCCCGAACCGCAAGCATATCGGCGCTTCGAACCCCGACCCCGTCGACGTCGGGAAGTTGCTCCGCGAGCGCGTGATGGTAAGGCTGCTCGAGACGGAGGGGTACGTGATGTGATTCACAGCGCTGGCTCGCAACTTGTAAAGCGATAATTTAAGTGTACAAAGTGCATTGTAAATGTCCCAGTATATGTAAGTTATGCAGATCGGAAGTCATGGACGATCGTTAGACGACGGCACCTCTCAGCTGCCCAATCCCACACTCTTAAGCAGGTCCTGAAGAGGCGTTTAATGGACCGTCAAAGCAAGGCAAGGAAGAGACTGACCTCTATTTCATCAGAGGACACAGGGCACTCGAACGAGAACGTGTTTGATATCGAGGGTGATATCGTGACGAATAGAATTTGGAGCCCGAGCTGAACGAAATGGAGCATAAGTGGTGGCAAAACGAACCAGAAGCAAAGGAAGTCTGACAGTGATCCTGTAGTCGACGACAATGTTCGTCTTCGTGCCCAGGATCCCGCATTTCTGCGCGAGGTCCAGCAGAATGGCATTCTTAGGGTCCTTGGCTGTCGAGTACTCGATCGCAAATGGGAACGTGAAGTTTGTCCGTGCGTTCGAGGCGAGCATGATGCTGTTGGCAACACCGCTCCCGATGGCGGTCTCATTGATTGGGTAGTAGATCTAGGAGAATAAGTGGGACGGAGAGGTGGTGGGGGAGAGATGGCCC
Source organism: Crepidotus sp. BD-2015 (assembly GCA_001179765.1). NCBI lineage: Eukaryota > Fungi > Basidiomycota > Agaricomycetes > Agaricales > Crepidotaceae > Crepidotus > Crepidotus sp. BD-2015. Next base: position 13,991 of record CVRE01174516.1, read on the forward strand.
CACCTGTGCAGTGATCTTCTTGAAGTTGACTGCGAAGAAATTCGGGTTGTTCACTCTGCGCAATGGTCAGAAGTCGCTCTTGGCATAGATAGATGGGAGGGGTCCGCACGAGATGTTGACGCCCATGTTTATGTTTATCTCATTGGAGGTGGACACGATCTACATAGCACATTAGCGCCACAACACCGGGACACCGCAGGAATCCTACCGATGTTCCAGACGCCGTGGGCCCAACATCGCCAAAGTCTATGCTCGGAGGCCGAAGCCACTGGGGGACCATAAGACCAGCGGACATGCCGGAAAGGGACTATAAACGCACCAGAACGAGGGCCAGTAAGATGGTGACGAAGAGAAAGATGAGGATCATGAACGTGCAGCAGAAGAACCTGCCGAAGCACGCTCCCCGCCCGCCCTAGGGCAGAGTTCAGGGGAAGTATAGCGAGACGAGGCCAGGACACGGACCTTTGTCCACAGATGGCCCTGGAATTCCATCCGGTATTGTCTCAAATTACCCGCAGTCCTTGGTGATGGCGAGCGTCAGTCAGACTCGATGGCCGCACACGACAAGCGGCGGCGACTGACTTTGGCCCGCGCGAGGTCGGCGTAAACTCCCCTGGGTCGAATCTACTCGTCTCGTCTATGGACTTTGTCCCCCCCAGTGGCAGTGGGGCGGGGGTGCTGCTTTGCCGGTGCGGGCCATACTGGTCGTCCAGTGCAGGATCGTCTCTATAACCGCCGCCATAATTGTCGTAGCCGCCTTGCTCGTAGCTCTGATGGGGCTGCTGCGCCGAGGCATAGGGATTGAATTCCGGCGTAGGATCAGCGTATTGGCCGTACTGCTGCTGGCCTTGCTGCGGTTGTGCGTATTGGGGCTGTTGGTGTTCGTGCTGGTAGCCTCCGTACTGACCAGCGTACGGATCCCGGTAGGACATAATAACGAAGTAAAGTAGTAGAGTATTAGAACTTGAGGTTACGTCGTCAGTGGAGAGAGAAGGATGAGAAATTCAGGACAGGAGCACAGCTTTCTCCTCATCCGCAGTCAAAGACATCAGCTCCCATTTTCAACCAACCTCCTTCCGTGTTCTTATTCCTAGAAAACCAGCATTGAACAAAAAGTAATACACTAGGCAGCAATCTCAACGCAACACTCCCCTATCCAAACCCTCCTGGAGCATGCGGAACGAACGGCACGCGCTGCCCACCTCCACCCATGTTAGCCATCGCCCGAGACGGCGCACGGGACGACGTCGCGGGTCCTCTTGATCCCGAATCGGCGACAAACCGCTGCGGAGCACCGCCATTTGACGTCGAAGGCATGAACTGCGCCGGGTCGACGGGCACCGGCGGCGCGAACCGCTGGCTTGGCGGCAGGAATCGATTGCTACTCGGAGGAAGCTGGGGTGCGTTGCCGCGGCGCGCGGACTGCGGAGGCGGCACCTGCAGCTGCTGGCGCATTTGTGGCGTCGGCGGCGGGCCCATGGGTCGTTGCCTCGCTTCGTCACGGTGTTGCAGTGCGGGAGCTTTACTGCTGAGGGGCGCGCCTTGCGCCGGCTTGAATCTTGCGGCAGGCACTGCACCGCGCGGCTGACTTTGGCTCTGAGAGGGCTGCTGATTCTGGTTCTGGTTCTGGTTCTGGTTCTGCTTCGTGCGGCGCGGTGCGGCTTGATTATGGGACAACTGCTGAGGGTGGAACTGAGGCGTAGCGGGCGGCATGTACGCGTACTGTCTGTTGGTACGTGAATATATGCGCACTGTTTCGTTGCAAGACGTACTCGACAAAACGGCTGGATCCCGGCCGCTGAGCGGTTTTCGCGGGCGGACGACCCTGAGCGTGCGAGTGCGCCCCTCCTTCCTGTTCTGCGCGGTTGGTCGAAAGACTGGGAGGGTGCTGCCCAGGGGGGAGAGTCAGTCGGTTCGGGCCTAGCGGGGTGACGGTGGAACGCGAGCTCGAGGTCCTGGGTCTGTA
>CVRE01174570.1:0-12313 GCA_001179765.1 Crepidotus sp. BD-2015
ACTCTGAGCTCAGCCATGTCGCAGCACGCATACCCAATATCGGCCGGCCAGTCCTCCGATGCCGCACCTCAGCCTCAGTCTCGTCAGGCCGCCGAAGAGGCTAGAAAAGACCGCACCCTGGCAGAGTTTATGTTGATGCTTGACGACTACGAACCACTAGTGCGTCTTCTCCATCCTCGTTACAGTTGCGGTTCCTTTCAACGCCTGCTAGATCCCTAACGAAGTCACCGACTATTATCTCCAACGGGTGGGCTTTGAATGCGAAGATGTCCGCCTGTAATTCTACGCCAACTCCAATCCATGCGTCCCACTCATTCTCGGCCAGGAAACGTCTCCTTTCGCTTGCCGCCCAGAAATTTGTCTCGGATATTGCTGCTGACGCGTATCAGCACGCGCGCATCCGCACAAATGCTGCTGGTGGCCGCGCCCGCGCTAACCAGCCGTTTGCGGGTCCTGGGTCCGCCAAGGTTCGTGACGTTGCTCACGCGACACTTTTGTTTATGCTGCGTAGGACAAGACACGGACCACACTGACCATGGAGGACCTGAGCTCTGCGCTTTCAGAGTATGGAATCAACTCGCGCAAGCCCGAGTTTTATATGTAGTTCTACGGGATTCACTTCTCCAACACGTTGTACAGTACCGGTAGCATCTGCAATTATTATACGCACCATCCATTTGTACACTGTCGTGGTATTAGCAGGAGGATCTACTTGCTGTTGCATCCATTGTCGAATCAGAGTTTGATTGATGGCCGATGCCTCTTAAACTCAAACCATCTGAACCAACCTCGCCCTTTTCATGGGACAGCCTGCCACCCGCCTCCCCTCCGGAGGACCCTGCTTCGCTCCCGTCCCCGCCCACATCATGGCTCTCCGCTCGCGACATGAAGCTTTTTGGATCCCAGCCACTCACCTCCACTTCGGATATCGGTCTCGTCAAATGTAAAGACTGCGACAAGCCCATTCTCCGCAGCTTCATGGCGGAGCACGCAGGTTATTACTGGAAATTTACGGCGTGTTCTAGTCTCACCGGTATCTGCTAGTAACATGTGCCACCATACGTTCAGGTGGGAAGAAACCGGCCAAAGGCAAGTCGGCCCTGGAGATAGAAGGTGTGTTCTGTTGGCGCTCTCCTGCTCTACTTCCCATACATAAATCATAGACCCAAAGAAGGGCTCAAAGAAGCGTAAAGCCTCGCCGTCTCCCGATGATCCCTCCCTTCCGCCGAAGAAGAAATCCAAGCCGACCACCAAAATAACCAAGGGCCGCATGAAAGGCCCTGTCGACTACGACCAGCAATGCGGAGTCATCAACGACAAGAACTTGCCCTGCTCGCGTTCCCTCACTTGCAAATCACATTCCATGGGCGCGAAACGTGCTGTTCAAGGTCGATCCAGGAAGTACGACGACCTATTGATCGACTGGCAGCGTGCCCACAATCCGAATTTTATCGAACCAGTGAAGAGGGAGACCAAAGCGGAAAAGAAGGAAAAGAGGGAAAAGGAGAAACTCGAGAAGAAAAAGTTGGCCGAGGAACACGCTGTCGCTCTCGGCGTCGATCCCCTCACGATCAAGAAACAGGGAGTTCCTGGTCCCAAGAAGGGGAAAAAGGCCTCCGCTGCCGCTGCTGTTCGGATGGCTGCGGGGGACGATACAATGGAGAATTTGGACGATCTCGATTCGGAAGCGGAGATGGATGAACTCGTGCAGGCGGTGAGAGATGCGACCACCAAGGGTATCATCGGTGTGCCCCTCGCCGCTCCGTGTGACGCAGGAACTTGGTTTGTCCAGCGCAGGGAGCGGCTGAGGTGCTGTCGAGACCTCTTGGTTGGGGCTCTAGGCAATAACACCAACGGAAATCTTGCCATGGCGATGAGCATGAGCGGGAGAGGCGGCCTGAACATGCCTGGCAGGGGATAACTGGGTCTGTCCGGTCCGTAACTCTTGTTCTTCTTTGCGCCATTCTGTTGAACGTCACCGACAGGCAAGTATCCCATGGAGTGAATATTAACGCGAATATTGTACAGTATTGTTCCTTGTATTAGTTGCCACGTCTGCAACCCGGATTCTTCTTCATCAGTCCCGGGACGCGTCCGTCGCCGACGCCGACGAATAGCCTTTCCCATGGGGACGCTCGTGGAGCTTGTTTTGGCGCGGGACGCGTAAATACAAATAAAATACGGATTATTTGGTGATCGTCGAGCGCCTTGGATCGGTCGACCGGGTTGAAATCCTGTGCGAGTGCGCGCGCTCAGAGTTGCTTACTTGAAGCGGCCGTAAACGAAAACGGCGTTTGTTTGCAAGTATTTCTTCCTCGTCCTGTTCCTATCCGGAAAGGAAAAAACGCCCCGGTGGGAACTTGAGCGGAATCTTTTCAAGAGCCAAGGCACAAAACCCGCAGCCTCGTACTTACCCTTTCCCCTCAGCGTTTTCTTCTTCTACGTCGCGCCACTCAAGTCTCAGACTGAGACTACACGCGACTCGAAATTATGGCCGAGGAAGTCGATTACGAGGCGCTGCCGCCCAATGCAGGCACTATGGTGAGAAAGAGAGCTCTTCGTTGCCGGCAACATAATGACTCTGGCTAGGTAAACATGCTTGCTGGAGCCTTGGTAAGTCGCGTCCTTTCACCTCTTTTCTTGATAACCTCTCAAGTTGCGTCAAGGCGGGTATATCGGAGCATGCGGTCATGTACCCCGTCGATAGCATTAAAGTAAGTTCCGAAACCGGCGCCCATCGAGCTGTTTCTCATCTGTCTCCGCCAGACGCGGATGCAAGTCTTCTCTGCATCACCCGCGGCGGTCTACAGCGGCGTCGGCAATGCGTTTACTCGCATCGCATCAACGGAAGGGATACGCGCACTATGGCGTGGGGTTTCGTCGGTTGCGCTGGGTGCCGGGCCCGCCCACGCAGTCCATTTCGGAACTCTGGAAGCCGTGAAAGAGTTGGCTGGTGGGAATCGAGGTGGTCCGCAGTGGCTAGCAACGTGTGCGTTCCACTTGCCTCTTTTCGTCCGGTTTATCCGCGCTCATGCATCTCAGCGCTGGCCGGCGCGTCGGCAACCATTGCCGCGGACGCGTTGATGAACCCGTTTGACGGTGCGTGCCTTGTGTTGACGCCCATTAATCTTATTACCCACAAGAGAGTCCGCATGTTTTACTTACAGTAATCAAGCAGCGGATGCAGGTGCATAAATCCGAATTTCGGTCGCTCTTCACCTGTGCGCGGGTTGTCTTTCGGAACGAAGGCTTGTCGGCATTCTACGTGTCGTACCCGACGACTCTTGCCATCTCAATACCATTCAACGCCATACAGTTCTCGGTGTACGAGCAGGTCAAGCGCTTAATGAACCCGCGGCACGAGTATTCCCCGACTACTCATATTGTGGCGGGCGGAGTGGCGGGCGCATTCGCCGCAGCCGTTACAACTCCGCTGGATGTTGCCAAAACCATCTTGCAGACAAGAGGGACGTCGCACGATCCCCAAATCCGCAACGTACGAGGAATGATGGATGCTCTTCGAATTATCTGGGTGAAGGATGGCCTCAAAGGCTATGGCAGAGGCCTGACGCCTCGAGTACTCACGATTATGCCGAGCACTGCCCTATGTTGGCTCTCCTACGAGTTCTTCAGTACGTGTTCCCCCCGCACTGTACATAAGATCACTCTGACCTCCGTCTACAGAGGCTGCCATTAGAACAGACTAATACTCCTCCCGTAGAACGTCAACAGTTTTTTTTTGAGGGAGGAATGCAGACCCATTGCAAGCAGGTCTCTTTTTTTCAGTGTACATATGACAGCCATAACCTACACGATCTACACGATCTATAATACTCTCGAACTATTCGTCGATATTGGGCATAAGAAACAGGGATCAAATGATGATCAACGATATTTCCAGCTTTGACCGGAACAGGTTGTTTTTCATGCGCAAATCCACTTCTCGCTGGCTCATCCCGTTCCTCTTCGTGTCTTACATCTTATTATTTCGCACCCCGGAGGACCCTCCTGTAGAAGCTGAACACTCTGCGGCAGACCTAGCCCTCAAACCCGACTTTGCAAGTCTTGTTCTCGAAATTGAAAGGGCCCACTCCATCGAGCCTGGGTCGCTGACGGCCATTCTCCCCGTTACTCAGGAATCCCTCGCAGCCCTCCCGGACACGCTCTCTCCCTTTCTTAGCCCATCGAGCTGTGTATCCAAAGTCCTTGTCGTGTGTCCCGAGTCCCTACTCCCGCAATCCCGCGCCGCCGTCCGTCAAGTTGTCCGCTCCGCGCCCCAGAACCTCAGCCACCCCGACGTCTCTCTGCATTCCTGGGGTAGCGCCGGCGATCCGACCGCGGTCGCCCTACAGGCTGCAGCCGCCCACGCGAGAACGAAATGGCTGCTCATCCTCGACGATGCTGGCCTGCACGGTCTGAGCGCCCGCACACGCGATATGCTTCTCTGCCCCGTCGCCGCAGCGCTCCCGACCGGTCCGCGGGGTGTGATTGGCTCGCCGGGCAACAGGTCGTGTGTGCTTCCGTCGGCGGCGCCACTCCCAGCCTCGTATCTGCTTCCTCCATTCACCCTTCCCAGCTCCCTCGCTCAAAAAGTGTACAACGACTGGTTTGATCCAGGGCGTTCCGTCTCTCAAGCTCGCAAGGACCGACTCGGCGGCGTCGTACGGGGATACGGCGACCCCGACGCGAGCTGGTGCACTGACAGCGTCCGCCCGGAGCGTAGTAGTGCTAGCCCGGAAGCGCCGACTCCATTCCTCGAGGGCTCCGGGCTCTTCGTCTTTTTGCTCCCAAACATCCATGACTTGAACTTGGTTCGGCAACTCCTGTGCGGGCTTTACGAGAGTGGGCATTCCATCAAGATTCTTGTGTACGCCAGTGCTCAAGCTGCCTCTGGAGTATGGGAATCATCTTTGGGCTGCCCTTTACAATACGATGCATTCGCGGGCCAAAAGATCCCACTAGGTCTCGGAATACACGACTGGTTAGGCCGAATGGAAGGCAAGCCCGATATCATCTTCGCTATCAGCGATCCGGCTACGCAGTCAGTCGCTAGCAACCACGCTATCGTAGTTCGAGTTCCGCACGAGGATCTGAGGCATGTACACTGGATGGGCTCTCTTTCCTTGACAGAATGGAAGAGTGGGTCTCCAACTTGAATCATAACCAAGGTTTTTCTTACTCGAGTCCCGCAGATTGGAATGTCCCCCGAATCGACATTAGCATCATCACCCAGGACCGACCCCACTCGCTTGCTCGTCTTCTGTCCTCCCTGTCGCAAGGGCGATTTTTTGGCGACTCTGTCACTCTGCGGCTCAACATGGAGCAATCGTCCGATCTCGAGACTATCCGCATGGTTGGCGCGTTTCGATGGGGGCACGGCGCTGTGTTTGCGCACCGGCGCGTCATCCATGGAGGCCTACTTCCTGCTGTCGTGGAATCGTGGTACCCGCATTCCAATGACAGCTACGGCCTGCTTCTCGAGGACGACGTCGAGCTTTCTCCGCTCTTTTATGCGTGGATCAAGATGGGCATTCTGCGATACAGGTTTGTTCTCTGGCCACAATGCCATGGCTGCAATTGATCTCACGGGCAGGTACGGAGAGGATAGAGGGCACACTGCTCAGCTCTTCGGGATCAGCCTATACCAGCAAAAGAACATCGAACTGCACCCCGAGGGGCGAAAGGCGTTTGACCCCCGCAGGCTGTTCCGGAACAGCAACGTGTCGGACCCGTCGACGCCGTACCTCTCGCAGATCCCGTGCAGCTGGGGCGCGGTGTACTTCCCGGAGCACTGGCGCGAGTTCCACGACTACCTGGCGGGGCGGCTGTCCGAGGCGACGATGGAGATCGAGCGGACGGTTGTGCCGGGGGTGCGGTCGAACCACTGGACCAAGTCGTGGAAAAAGTATTTCATCGAGCTGGTGTATCTGCGGGGGTACGTGATGCTGTACCCAAACTATGCGGGGTTCCGGTCGCTGTCGACGAACCACCTGGAGGTTGGGTCGCATGTGAAGGAGCGGCCGCGGGAGAAGCAGGAGGAGTTCCGGCTGCCGCTGCTGGAGCTCAGTGGGTCTTGTGAGCTGCTGGACCTGCCTGGGGGACGGCTGCCTGGGTGGAGGACGCTGCCTGTGCTGAACCTGACTGGGTGTATAACGAGCCTGGAATATATCGGTAGCATGTGATAGTAAATAAACGGGACTGATGCGATTGGCTCGTCGGCTGCCCTCCGATTCCGTCCTACCACCATGTCCCTCCTTCCCCGTCTTGCTCGCCCCTTCTCCGCCTCTGCCGCACGCGCCCTCGCAACCCCCGTCGCACAGAAACCCGTCCTCAACAAGCAGTTCAAAATTTACCGCTGGAATCCAGATGAACCCGCAACGAAACCCACTCTGCAGTCGTACACCATCGACCTCAACCAGACAGGGCCCATGGTGCGCCAGTTTCGCATCTGGTGCTGCTCGCCGCGTCTCATTGCGCCCCAGATTCTCGACGCACTCATTAAAATAAAGAACGAGGTCGATCCAACCCTCACGTTCCGCAGATCCTGCCGCGAGGGCATCTGCGGCTCGTGTGCAATGAACATTGACGGTCAGAACACCCTCGCGTGTCTCTGCCGGATCGACAGGAACGAGGCGAAGGACACCAAGATATACCCGCTGCCGCACAGTCCGTGTTCCCCGACTCTCCAAGTCTCGCCCAGCTCACGGTGCTCTGTTTGCAGTGTACGTCGTCAAGGACCTCGTCCCCGACCTCACGCTGTTCTACAAGCAATACAAGTCGATCAAGCCGTACCTGCAGAACCCCAACCCGCCCGAGGACGGCACCGAGTTCCTGCAGAGCCCCGAAGACCGCAAGAAGCTCGACGGCATGTACGAGTGCATCCTGTGCGCGTGCTGCTCGACGAGCTGCCCGAGCTACTGGTGGAACCAGGACGAGTATCTGGGCCCGGCGACGCTGATGCAGGCGTACCGGTGGATTGCCGACTCGCGGGTGCGTGCACGGAGCGCTTGTTTCTCTGACGCGCCGTGAACTGTTTTGTTTTTGTAGGACTCGCACACGGCGGAGCGGAAGGAGGTGCTGCAGAACGAGATGAGTCTGTACCGCTGCCACACCATCTTCAACTGTGTGTCGTGCATCCATTCCGCCTGCTCCGAGCAGCTAATGAAATCCTTCAGGCTCGCGAACATGCCCCAAGGGGTTGAACCCCGCCCTGGCCATTGCGAAGATCAAGATGGAGCTTGCAGCAGAGTAGTTTATAGTAGCTTCAAATATTGTAGTCTGGCAACAGAATATTTTCAAGGATATTATCAAGATATTATCCAGGATAATGCAGGCCGGTTCGAAGCATCGGACTGATCGCGAGGGTTCGTTTGAAATCAAATGGCTGTTGCTCCACGGCTGCGTCGTGCTCTTGTCTCTGCCCACCATGTCCTCAGCTCCCGCCACGGAGCCCGCCCTTGCCCCTCAGCTCGAGGAGCACCCAGAGCAGCTGCCTGCTCAGGCCCTCTCCGACTCGGACTCGGCCTCGGACTCGTCCGACGAGTTTGACTGGGACGAGGACGACGACGAGACCAAAAAAGCCAGGCATGCAGAAGCAACGGGCCACAAGGCCAAGAGAGGCCGCAGAGTCTACATGCTGTGCATGAAGCTGGCCGTGAGCTGTTGCTCGAAAACCAACTTTAGTTTACCGACTGATGCTGCCTCCAGCGGCCTGTGCGAACCCTCCTTATAGCCATCCTGGGCACTGCCGTCCTTTTGGCCCCGTTGCTCGTCTTTCAGCTGCGCTTCCAATCCAATGTCGCGCGGCCACACGTCCATATGTGGTCGCTTTGGCTCGCCATAGTTTGGGCAGCGGGATGCATCACGTCCATTGTCGTCGACAATGTCCCCCGCTTGATCATCGCCCTCACCGTTCTGTTCGGTGGGCAGGTGGAGCGCCTCAAGGTCCAGCTCGAGGCAAGTCGGTGCTCCCCTCTTCGCTTCCCCTGTTCTCATGTGCTCCATCCAGGTCACATTGGCGGTCTCCTTCTGGCTCAAGCTCGCCTTGGACATTTCGTGGGCCTGGATCAGTCTCTCCGTCCTCCGGGCCTTTTACAAGCCCCCTGGATCGTACTGGGTCATCGTGAACCGTGTTATGCAGGTCAGCTTTCGTGTCCCGCGCTCTCCACCTTTCCTGACGGTACAGCCAGGCCATGTTCTCGTGCGGCTTAATATTCTTGATTCAGCAGATGCTCCTCCGCTTTATTGCCATCACTTTTCACCAAAAGGCACTCGCAGACCGCCTGACAGAGAATCGACTCGGCCTCAAGGCTCTGGACCGCCTCTCCAACGCGCATCCGGCCCCTACCAAAAAGGGCCCGTATGCAAAGCGCGGCCGCAAGACTCCCACAGGCTCGGTGGATTTTTCGGCCATCCTCAGGGGGGAGACGACAGAGAACCTGCAAGAGAAGCCTAGTCCCAGCAAGGTCATCCACAAGGACTCTGTGCGGAAGCAGAAACGGCGCAAGGCCATGGCCAGCATCATCGTGGACCAGGTTGGCGGCGCGATTGGTCAAGTCGCGCTCAAGAATTCGCGCTTCAATCGTGACGGTGGAATTGGGGGCCTGTCTTCCGCGCGCAAACTCGCTCGGAAGCTTTTCAGTGCCCTCAGCGACGTCTACCCGCCGCGGTCGCACCTGATTGTCCAAGGCACCACTTTCTGTCTGTACTCCAACGGTTATTAATATTTCCTCCAGATTTCTACCCTTATTTCCATTCCACCGTTGAAGCTGTAAGCCTTCGTTTTACGATGCGACTTCTTCAATCTTATACTTGGCTTTACTCAGGCCGACGCTTTCGCCTTGTTCGACAAGGACGGGAACGGCGACATTACCAAGAAGGAAATGCGCGAGGCCGTCGCCCGTATTTACCGCGAACGCAAAGCGCTTACAGCCAGTCTCAAGGTTCGTGCTGTTGTTCTAACACTTGTATATGCCTCTCATGTGTCACCAGGACGTGGGCTCCGCTGTTGCAAAGCTCGATGCTGTCCTCATCGCCGTGGCATTAATCATCGTCATTTTTGTCTGCCTCCTAATCTTTAACCGGTCCAATACTCTAACATCTCTTGTCCCCCTGGCCACGATCATCCTCGGATTTTCGTTCATCTTTGGCAATTCGGCGGCGACCTTGTTCAACTCGGTGCGTGATGTATGCGAACCGCCGTGCGAGAAAAGTCTTATCCTTCGCACAGCTAATCTTCATCTTCTCGGTGGGTCAAGCGAGATGATAACCAGAGCGAGAATCTAATCTCGCCTAGACTCACGTTTTCGATGTCGGTGATCTAGTCATGATCGACGACCAGGTAAATGAACATCTCGCCCTTGAATTTCTCGCCTCATGAGGAAACAGGTTCTGATGGTGCGCGAATTCGGGCTCTTCGCAACTACATTCCGGCGGGTCGACGGACAGGAGATCGTCGCTCCCAATGCCCTGCTGGCTGGTTCAAAACTGGTACACAACCTACGTCGCAGTCACTCCATGTCCGTTGCATTCCATTCCTTTATCCCCAGGTCTCGGTTCCAACACAATTTTGGCAGGTGGGAAACGACGAACTTGATGGTGTCGTACAATACGCCCCTCGAAGTGCTCGAGGAGCTGCGCACGCGTATGAACGCCTATGTCGCAGCGAACAACCGCGAGTGGTCTAACTGCGCGCTTCACATCGACAAGATGGAGTTTCAAAATGCGATTCACCTCATCGTCGCGATGGAGCGTGCGTGAATTCTATCCGACCCTGCCGCAGGGACTTGACGCTTTTCCGTAGACCGTGCGAACTGGCAGGATTGGGGTGGTCGATGGGGCCGCAGGACGGCGTTCATGCGCAACCTCAAGACGATCTTGGAGGACCTGGACGTACGCTACTCCCTCCCCGTGCAGCCCCTTCTGTTCCCGCAAGGTCCTCCTCCCACTGGCCGCCCAGAGGCGTCGGCGGACCTGGGCAACGCGGGGTCGTTCCTTGCGAGCGATCAGCCCTCTCGGATGCCGCAAGCCAGGCCCTATGGGGCGTAGTAGTGAACGGTCCAGTGGGGACGGGTTAAAAGTTACTTTCGTCTCTCACAGCACAGCGCGATGCACCCTTAGAATCTTAGACGTTGTGGTGACACTTAATTCCTTGGACTATCACGAACTCAAATAGTCGACTCTTACTATCCTCTGGCAGAATATAATTGTAATACCATCTCCTGGAACGCGCGTGTCTGAGCGGTAACTACGGCTTAAGCCGGTGGACTTGGTTCCACCAGAATCTTGCAATAACATCAGAAGTACATGCATGAGCTCGCCGTTTCTCGGGGTAGGCGGGACACTTCGCTCATGGTTCTCGCCTTTCGCGGGTCATCGGGGTCAAAATCCGTCAATCGTGAGATACGGGGCGACGTCGGGAGGTGATGGGTTCGGGACAAGAAAATCCGGAATAAAATAGAATAGAACGACGCTAAACCGATGCTACAACCCTTGCAACCATTGTCTGGCCTTTTCAGCTCCGAGCTCCCTCTCCACTTTTTCCCGTTCCCTCTGCTCCGTCTCCAATATTTCGATGAGATGTGGAGGGGGTTGGTGTATAGCGACTAGGGTCGCTAGCCCACGGTCGAATGCGTTCTCGTAGGACGCCCTGGGGTTGCGCATCTTCTTTTAACTGTGACGTTTCGACCACGGTAGATTATCACCCAGGACGTCTGGGTGGTTAATCATGTCGACACTCCGCCCACCACCATCACCCCAGCAGCCGTCGCCAAGGTCCACACCCTGCACTGGTTGTCCGTATAGCGGCTCTTGGAGTGCCTGGGGGTTCCCATAACAATTGAGCATGGTGCAGGCGTATGCGATGTGTAGCGAGATGGGCGAGATAGCGAAAGGGTGGCTATGGTCCGGCCGTGCGGGGGTGTTTTGCTCGAGGCCACCCAGATTCCAGGCTTCCTTGTCGTCTGAGTTGAGGATCTGGAAGAAAACTAGGGAGCCGGCACCGATGGGTTCATAGCCCAATTCATTTGCATCGTCAGCGTTGGTGTAATCGTCTTGAGAATAATCCGCTGGGTCGTAATCGGTATTGGCTTTGCTCGCCAGCTCAGACTCCTCCTCTTCATCCGAAAATTTGCGACCAATCCAATTTTCTACCCTAACGCGCTCCTCTTGATTAAGCAGGACCACTCGGTCGGTTGGGTCCGGCACGAAAGGTCGGTCCCAGTTGTCGACATCCTGGAGGTCTAGATAGATATTGGGAACCTGACAAGCAAAGTTAGCCTCGAGAGGGAAACGTGATCAGAGACGCGCCAGTAGAAAGGCGATTTCGCTGGTCCCCACCGCCCGGTGGATGTTGCCGGTGGTGAGGGCCCCGTTTCGAGAGTCGTCGATTCCCTCCAGGCGATAAGCCGGAGGGACGCCGCGGTGCGCCTGCAGGATCTCAACATACTGGGAGAAGTAAAGATCTCAGCCAAGCTCTGCTACACGCCAGATTACTGACCTCATCTCCTTTTGAGTGTGGAATGATATGGATACCTTCAAGATTGCGTCGTAACCAGGCAAAGACCCGGGCGCCGAGGCGCCCCCATCGTGAAAAGAAGCAGCCTTGGTCTCTCTCAATGAGACAGAGCTTGAAGTTGGAGTCCCGCGGGTTGAACCCTGGTGATACTGTCGACCGGTTCTCGAGAGCAGCGACATGTATGTATTTCGGAGTTCCTGGACAGTGAGGTTCAGTTGAGGGCCCTTTTTTGGTTTGCAACTTGCGCACGAGTGGAGGTGTAAAAGTAATCTGATTTCAGTAGATGGGGGTTCTGAAGAATGCCGGCACTGCTTAAGTGAGGAGAGGCGAGCTCGGGGCCGTCCGCGGTCTCACTAAGGTGGCCTGTTGTTCCGTACATGACCCAGGCTAGATATCGTAACCATTTGAGGGGCCTCTTGCTCAACGTGAGCAGCATTGGAACGGGGATGGAGACGACGGGAGTATATCCGGTCGGAAATTTGACCTGGAGCCTCACACGAAGGAGAGTTGGTCCGTTGGAGTTGTTGCCATGAGAGACAGTGAGCAGACTTGAGCGGAGAGACGAAGGGAATCGGCGTTCAGAGCATATATTGATGTCTGGACAAGCTGGAACGCTGTGAAGTGCGGACTTGGAGGGGAAGAAGACGGCGCAATAAATTGACAAGGTCGTTCGGTACACAAGAGAAAGGAGCGCGGTAGGTGGCGGTGTTGATCGGGGCTCGTGCCCGAGCACCGCCACACGGAGCGGGAGTCGTCTTCTTGCCCTCGCCTCAAGGATTAACTTACCTCCTCAGCTGC
>CVRE01174608.1:0-18888 GCA_001179765.1 Crepidotus sp. BD-2015
CACCGTGCGTAGCACGGGTTCATGCTAGTTATAAACAAAACAGAAAGATTGTGCTATTTCTCTTGCAATATGTGACCGAGGAAAGCTCGAATGGCAAATTAGGGGCTTCAGTAAGTCTTCCAAGTCTTCAAAAACGTCTGAGGACTTTCCATCGGCGGTCCTGCTCAGACTTTCTAGTGTGGGAAATTTTGCACCTGTGTTAAAATGTGACAAAATGGCCTGCCGCTCGCCAGCATCCACTGTGCTATTGCGATAAATAAATTTGAATTTATTTACAGCTATACATTGTGTTATATTGACAACTTGGCTGTGAGATGCCCGATGTACGCTACGGATAACTTGCTCACTTTACCGCTCTAGACGTACCACAACTACGACCGCCAAACGATTCTGTCTCTTAGAGTCAGGTTTCCTAGCGTAGGTCCCATCAAGAACCTCTTGTACTTTTGAGCTGTCTTTAGTCGGATGATTTCATGTTGTGATTTGCAAGTTACTTACACTGATAACTTGTTGACGTATCTGGAGACGTCGGGGCGCTTTAAGTTACCAATACCCTCCTCGAGCCTTTATGTCTGACAGACTGAGGGCGAAGCGATTGCTCAGTTGGGGTGTACGAATTTACATATCGTGTCTGCTATAACCACAGATTTCTTAGATGATCTGCTAACGAAAGCCGCAAGCGGGATCCACTAATACATCAGGGACGCACAGAAGGAGTTATCCTTGTCTCTTTGTAGATTGTATGTTACTGTGACTTGTATATGGGAGACGTAACTAATCAGGTATTACTTTTGTTGGACGTAGAGTATCGAAACTAGTAAGAGTCGGAAGATCCTGAGAAGACCGTTGTTCTTAGAAATCGAGAGATACTGTGACGACGACGTAGCTAACGTTTGGTGAGTTCTATTACATGGAGTACTACGCAGGTAGAGCTGTACCCCCACGACAAAAACATGATAAGACCCTGTTCTTCGTCTATCCGTAGAGCCTTGCAGCCCGTGCCGGACCTATACAATATGGATCCTGCGCCCGAGACACGCCCGTGGTAACAATCGTCTACACCAAACACCGTGAACGTCGAACTGTACAGATCCCGGTACAGGCCGATCCTAGATCCTAGAGTAATAGATGTCACGTCCGAGTCCGTGGGGAGAAGGCTTTGGGTTACTTGGTATTTTGTTGAATTGAATGGGATGGAGAGGAATCGAACCGTGTTGCCATTAGGGATTGCAATTCCTGTCGTTCCATCGGAGCTGGGGAGAAAACGACTGAGGTGAGGAGTGCCGAGATAGACGGGTTCCTGGTATGCGAATTCCCATGCTGCCGAGGTCACATTGGCAGTACAGTCCTCTGGGGTGGATGGGATCTCGTATATCGAAAGACCGGTGTAATCGGCAACGAGCAGTCGATCGCAAGGAAGTAGGATAATGGATGAATGATAAGGCGAACCGTTCTGTGCAACTTCAAGCTTTGTTCGAGGATAATTGTTGTGACGACATACTAGGGTCTTTATCTGGAGTACCGCTCCAGGAGAAATTGACACCAGCGGCGAGAAACGAATCTTAAAGGTGTGTATATATACCGAGGTTGGAACGGTACATAACATAGCCAGAGTATTCCCGTACAGGTTCGACCGGAATAGACCAAGTGGCGGAGCGATATCGATCAAGAGCGTCATCGCCCCGGACTGGATATCCAGACTAATGAAACATAGCCGATGTACCTCTCTAAACTCGTCAGAAAATGTGTATATGACGACGCGCATTGCTTACCTGTCCACTAATAAATGTACTATGATGACATCGCATGCAATGGAATCCACCCAATAAAGGTTCAGGTGTAACACGAAAACGTTCGAGTTTTGTGGTAATGGGACACAGATTGCGTTTCCGGACTTCCAGTCTTGGAGAAGTACACTCGCGGAGCCTTGCAATAGCACAAAATCCGACCCGGGAACGGTAACGAGATCCCGCACATGAAGTCGCAAGGGGGTCCGGAGGATGTGAGCGAATTGAGGTGCCCGTTTCGAAGTTTTCCACGCCTCGCGGATTGAAAGCGCTTTTATCGCGCGAGTACGAAGGTCCCTCGTGGAAAGTGTGGCGTATACGACAGCCGGACGGCCAGAAGGGTTCAATATCTGGTCCGCGTAGCGATTGGCGTCCACCCAAAAAGATCGGCAGTCTGCCTTCTGCAATTCGGTACAAGTCTAACAATCGAGGTCAGCAACGCGATACGGACAACAAGATGTATACCGACAGCAAAGAAAGAGATCGCATCCCTGATCGCCGTCGATTTTAAAATGGCAAGTATGACATCCCCTGGCATAGAACAGAGGCAAACCATGATCGCATTGCATATCGCTTTCGATGAGGGTGGCATTATAAAGATTTCTTCGACTCAGTTCGTAGGATTACCTTCCACGAACGAATAGATTGATTGGACCCTTTTTTTGGATTTTCTTCTCATCGCTAGTCTGAGTATTTTCCGTGCGTATTTACGGAAAGAAGGAAGGAATATCTCTAACAATCTAGATCTAATCAACAACCAATCCGCGGTGGAGGAGGAGGAGGAGGATTGATCTGTTAGTGCATAAAGCGATCTACCGAAACATACATACGTCACACGCTCGTCATATCGTCATGAGCGTATGGCGAGTATTCTCTATGGAAGATGGATCTCGGAGGTTCGCATTATTCTTAGATCATATATGTGAACTTAAAGCATGAATTCTAGAGAAAAATCCCACGTCTTATCAGAAGCGCGAGACGTACCAGTAAAGCTTCGCTCGGAATTTCTGGGTGAGAAAAAGTAGAGTAAGGAAAAACTGTACTGTAATTTGAAAG
Organism: Crepidotus sp. BD-2015; assembly: GCA_001179765.1. NCBI lineage: Eukaryota > Fungi > Basidiomycota > Agaricomycetes > Agaricales > Crepidotaceae > Crepidotus > Crepidotus sp. BD-2015. Next base: position 2,844 of record CVRE01174608.1, read on the forward strand.
CTTTCATTGGTGCACAAAAATTCTGTTTGGTGTCGGTGTTCGATGACAAAACTAGGACAAATGAGAGACTACGAGTGTCAATATAAGTACACGAACGACCGTTATCGAACGCTCCTCGCATGGTCACTTGGGTCTTTTCGGTGATCTGTCGATTGAGGCGTCAAGATTTTAAACGCTAGCGTGACAAATTTCGGACTTTTCTTTCTCATGCCCAAAAGTGCGAAGCTGAAAAAAGTCAAGGGTTCGGTGCAGGTCTGTCTCTGATAGTTAGTTATTTGCTATCTGATTATCTGATAATTGTCCGACTCTCCCATAGCGCTCGACACGGGTATCCCGTCCTGGATCCCGTCCTGGATCCTCTGCTCTATCACCTTTCCTCTGTATCCTCTTGAAACATCCAGTGGTTTGTGTCCTGTTTTACAATTTGTTACTCTCTTTTTTAGTCTTCGAGTGTTTCAGATGCGCCCTCTTCCTTCTCCGGACAATTGCTTTTGTTGGATATCCGCGTCCATCCTTCATGCCTCTCAGATCATCTCGAGAGCTACCTACCTTTCTCGTCTCCTGTCGTCCTCCTACAGGCCCCTTGCAGACTCTATCATACAGGATTTTCGAGTATATCTGAACCGTCTGGTTCCCGATCTTCCTGTTATCGACTTGTCTGACATCTCGGACTTACTCAAGATAACGACCGTGTATAGCAGTGCGTCGTATGTTATCTGATTTTTTCTACTTAACAGCGTGTGTTAGATAGTCCTTCCGTGGTTCTTGGGCGCGATTTCTTTTCTCTTTTGTATGTATCCTTTTCTCGTTTGTTGTATCTTCGTACCCTCGATCTTAGTCATCCATGTTGGGTGTGTTGCCAGAATCTGTTGCTGCAATTAGCCAATCTCTTCTCTTTTACGGCGAAGATCTTGTATCCATTGCGTTAGTTAACTTTGATCTGCCGATTTTTCTTAACCACGATCTCTGTCCACAATGAATACGGATAATCTGATCTGCAGAGCGTCTCGAGTTCACGAAACAGTTTATTAGCAACGAAATAAAGTTTGGAATGACGCAGAGGGTGGTACAATATTATAATAGGTTCCCTTGCTTGTGAAGCGTCAAGGGCTCTCCACAAGTTTAAATAAAAACTCGAGCAAAGGCTCTTCCGACTCCGTCGGAGCTCTCTATCATTGCACTGATTTACAACTTCGATACGTTTCGAAAGGGGCCCTAGTCGAGCTAATACATAAGTCTTATCCTATCAATGAACTGGTAAAGTATCCGTAGATCAACTGGAAACCCCGCAATCGTTGCGATCTAATAGGTTGCGATGTTATATCTTGGGCGGTTTCAATATCCCGAGGGCTCAATGCCAGCGTACTTTATTATCTGTTTAGTCGATTTCGTTCGTGAGAAGTTACGCCGCGTAGTTCTATCGTATCATTCGGGTTCTGTATCGCTGTAGCATACATATCGGTCGGTCGATGTACGTAGGTCCAGCAGTCATACGTTCCTTGTTGAGACTACCACGGCATAAGATGTCCCTTTCATCCTTCCTTCTAGGACGACGATAACAGCTCCTCGATAGATATCCGGGATGTTACGAGCTTTCTGTCAGAGGAACCTCTTCGTAGGACATCTCTCGATCGCTGTCCAGATCAGAACTGGATCTGTCGCTGGAGGTTAAAGATTCTTTAGCGCTGGTGTGATGAGGCTTGGTGTACAGTTTGTAAAGACCGGTCTTGAGTCCCACCGCCCATGCTCTTAAAAGTAGCTCGCCCTGGATGATTATATTTTTATGAAGACGCGTGGATGGATTGTAGTGCTTACCAAGAATTCTGGACTCGGGGACTCTAGATAGAAGGATAGTCCGTCGCTTTGACAGACGTAAGGCGCTCGCTGCTGGACCATCCGCATCATGATATCGGGATCGATTTCCCAGGCAGTTCGGTATAGATGCTGGATATCGGACGGGATTTCGTTCATATCTTGAATGGAGCCTCGTTTACGTAGAAAAATTAAGATTGCCCGTTCGTAGTAAGCAGTATCATACCTTTCGCACTTATGATTCTGTCGTATGTGTCAACGTTCCAAATATCGTGACGAAGTAGTTCTGCCAACAACGACGGACAAACTAGTCGATCACGGACATTGCTGTGATAGGTTATAGAGGCAAGTTATTGAAAATTGAAATGTGGACTCGCCTGCATGTGGGGTCTGCTGACAGTGTATAATCGAAAGACGCTTGTGCAGATTGCGTGCCTATAGCGATTAAAACAGCGTTCCGAACACCATGTTGGCGAATTCGCGCGCGCAAAGAGGCCCAGTCCAAGTACGTCGAGTGAGTTGTCGAATGCCACATGTCGTACTGCAAGATATCGTTAGACAAGGGTGACCCATCGAATTCTTTGTAGGCCCCGTGTGTTTCAGCTAGATCACAACTGGCGTCGAGTGCTGCGTAATACATAGTCTCGGCAATACGCGTATTGAGAGTACCAGCTGCAAGGGAATCGTATGGCATTTTCAGTGCGATCAGTACTTCTGCTAGGCCGTGCATTCCTATCGTAATAGGTCGATAGTCTCTAAGAGGAGAAGCAGCGCAATCAGACAGGGGCGGAGCGCCAGAGTCATAAATTTTGTTTAGGTCTACGACCAGATCCTTTACGACCTGGCATAGGAGTCCAAAATCGAAAGTTGTAGTGGCTGAGAGTATCAGTGGTAGAGCGACAGATGCGCGAAATCGGGGAGATGGCTCGCAGTCGGAGCAAAAGACGTTGACGGCACCGGCATGCAGATCTGCTTGGCAGGAAGCGTAAGCGCCGCTAGTTTCCGACACGTTGCTTTTCGCTAGCATAGAAAGAGACAGCGGTGCGTAAGTAACAGGTAGATAAGAAGGTACTGAGTGTTGTACCGTCTAGAGCGTCTTTATATATAATTGAAGGACCGCCAGTGAGAATGATCGTCCTCACGATCATCTGCCATAATTCTCGGGCTTGTAAACGGACTTGAGGTGTATTGTCTGCCTCGTGTGCAATGTAAGCATCTTCAAAAGGGCCACTCTTTAACTTCAACAGATCAGGAACGTCGTGAGGGCAAAATAGTGACCAGGGGCCGTTGTGTTCTATGCGAGACATACTGAAAGTGAAATGATTATGACCGGAAAAAATAGGAATGATATGAACGAACAATAGGTCGGGCAAGAAAAGTGTTGTGCTAAGACATCTCCGATCGGAAGGATCGCGACGATGTGCACTGTGGAATTCTAGTAGGCCGCGAATGTCCAAGTGCCAAGCTTCGATAGAAATATTGGCGAGGTCCTCTCGAGTATCGTCTGGACGTTTCCCTAGGGATAGGGCACTGTCTATCAATCGCATCATAGGCCAGAGTCCGATGTTACGATCTTTGTGGCGACACGTAGTATTCCTATGCGAAAAATTAGTGCATACTGTGGTAACCAGGAATATGATCTTACCGACCAGTACAGGGCACTCCCTGGGCGGCAATAGCAGTGCTCCCTCCGCTCCTGGCGATAGATACGCATTTCGATATAGCATCGTACATACCTTTAGCGTCCAGATTCGAAAAGGGAACGCTGTAAGTGGACGCGAGAAAACCCGTGGTAGTGCCGGCACTACGCACTGTCGACGACTCGTGAGTGATCCGACGAGCCGAAAGCGAATTATAGGTCGAAAGAACTCTGGGGATATCGTCCATGTGAATCGCTACTGCCATCCTCATATATGCATGTTGTATGCGCTCGACTATCGCCGCGCCATTGCGAGCCAAAACTCGAGCTTGCATATCGCGAGTAGTGAAACTATCGCTTGTTAGTTTTGTCGTCATTATGCGAGAACCACTCACTAGTTATGGTCGAAGTCTCGAAGATGCACGACGGCGTCGTCCAGCACGTCTCGGTGAAGAGCGACTACTGATAGAAAGTCCGCGTTATAAGGCGAGCCAGCCTCTGGATATCATATCATGAGAGACGCTTCTTCTATTGTGATTAGGTTTACCGTCACGGAAGGACTTCATACAGGCCGAAAAGCGGGGGTGTAGCGACTTGTGCATCTTGCACACTTCGACATGGGAAGCAATGTGAATATAGTCCGGGTTCAGATGCGAAGAACGGAGAGCAGCTTGGATTACCAGCTCCTATGATTGTGTTAAAGGGCAGACGGCGATTGAGTCGACGCACGGACCTCGATGTGGTCTGTCGGCATTCTGTCCTCAACCAAGTCGTGAATTTCTTCAATTAGTCTAAATTGTTTTAGTTGGATGGCGACAAAGGAATGCGAGTTTCCACCTAGCGGTATCTATGTGCGTGGGGTCGATTTTGACCAGGGTCTAAAAGTCAAGGCAACTTGAAGTCAGCTTATTATTGTACTGTCGAACAACTTGAACACAGGTACCATGTCCAACCGTTTTGCAATCTATGAGGATTCAAATCAAATTACAGACGTCGCTTACAGTACATTCTATAGTACTTGCCTTGTCAACATTATATGGCTCGAGGCGTCTGTTTGTTGTTCAGAAAGAGGAACAGCGCTGTAGCCCAAGCGATTTTACCCGTCTGATAAGGAACTTATTGGTTAGTATGACGTGTACTCGATTCCCAAAGAAGTTGGCCACGTACCGCGTTTCAAAACATGCATCGTTCTGGGAATCTAGTTCATGGCTGCGTGCTATTCGGAGCTTAAATAGACAGGAAGACGTCTTGCTGTATATTGGTGAGACGGATCGGAATGTCTTCCATCGGACTCTGGATTATCGACCGATGATGATGACTCATCATGATCATATTCCCCGGCGTTCCTAAACGGGACCGGCTGTGTAATACCTACCTAACTAAGTTACCTACCTCCTTGTTGACGATACCTGGTAGCCCGATTTTAGACGGAAGTAGCGACTTGTCGGGATGTCGACTTTAAAAACGAGGTTCGTGGTCTACCATCTTGTCTCTCATGGAGATAGCCTATGAGTTTCCCAAATTTATAATGCTGCTGGAGGCGTGTTAGATCTCAGCGATCTCGACGTGTGTCCGACACCTGCCCTCTCCAAGTTAAGATTATGGACAATGCCTACTTATATCGCACTGCGCCAACTCTATCATATGTTTGCGCGTTCTTCTCTGTTAGAAACCGTCCTCACAAGCGGAGATCTCGAATTCCTCGTCCTCTTTTTTAGGTGTTGGGATCCGTCCGTAATCTTTATGCTGGGCAGTCTGAACTATCGTCTACTCTCTCTCGTACACTATTACGCCAGCCATGTCTGGAGTGTGCCAACTTTCTTGCGGCATTGGTTTGGTTGTCCTCAAGAGATCTTAAACCTTATGCGATCGGGTCCAGCAATTATCTGCGGACCCGCTGTCCTGCAGTTTTTCGATCGTGTTACTCCAGAGTCGATCCGGCTAGATATCTGTGTCGATTTCGGAGGACTTACGGAAACCGGAAAGATACTCGAAGGCCAAGGCTATCTATTTCGACCCGCGGGCTTTCCTGAAATCAAGGATTTTAATCTAGCAGTACTCCTCGAGGCAGCTCGAACTCATAATGGTCGGTATAAGGTCAATGGCGAGCGAAGCGTTACCCAGGAGGATCACGGAAGCGTGTGCTTCAGATTTGTGAAGACGATGCGCAGATTTGGCGTCCGAGTGGTGTTAGTTCACCTCGTGCGATGCGAATTCTATCGGTTCGTTTTTGCGATGCATTCCAGTAAGTCGCTCTGATTTCTTCGGTGCGGTATCATTCCCTGATCATTCACGCGTATCGATGAAGCGGCATTCATGAATTATATTACTTCCACGCATGCGATATCTGTTTTTGCTCGCAGCACTTTCTCCAAGCGCCTCTCTTTCATTGCCTGTCAGGAAAAAATTCCCGGTATAGACGATACCATGACGGAAGCTAGCCAGTGGTTGGCAAAATACGATGAGAGACACGGGAAATTCGAGATTATCGGCGCGACCGAGAACGTAAACAGTGACGCAGAATGTGGTGTGCGACAGATAGGGGACTCGCGCTGTTGGAATATTCCCTGCAAGTGGCATAGTAAGTTCTTCGTATCTAGCCTTACGCTGACTGCTAATTATTGGTTAATCATTTCTCAACAGCAAATGCTATGACACTCAAGGACGTTATTCGCGGGCCTTCGTTTGATGTACTGGACTGGACGCTAGGGGTTACCAGACACGGCTCATATCTCCGCATCGTAGAGCCTTTTCTGTGGCAGTAATTTTTTTTTTCTCGGTATTTGTTATCCGCTGATGTCTTTCAGGATTTGGTATCATACGAGACAAGCCAGGGGCATTTGACGCTCAAGAAAGTGATTAAGCCTACGCGGGCGCCTACAGGTAGTACGTATGTTCGGGTTATACCTTCCTTATGGACCATAAGTCGGCCACCGACTCTTTGGTGTACTATAGAAGTCGATAGAAGTCGGAGCATGCCAATACGATTCAACCCCAAATCTGTGGTCCAGGGTTGCTCTATGCGGAATCCAAAAAAAACTCAAAAACTAAAATTAAACAAAGAGCGAGAAGGCACCCCAGATTCATCTTCGAATCCGATAGAGTTTTAAAGTCTACCTTGAAGTCTAGCGAGTTTTCTAACTAGCTATGGTACCGGTCTTGCGTCACGTTCGGAGTCGATCCCCTGCTCCCTCTGTTGGGTGGAGGCTCAAAAGCGTGCGGCGAGTAAGAGGCTCTGTTTTCTTATCGTGAGATTCGTGTTGACTGTGAATATCAGCACCCACCGTTCTTCAAGCGACCTGTACGAGAAGAGCGCTTATGCCATCCGATGGTACTTGCATTGTCTGCATTTGCGAGGAAGGTGTGTCGTATACCTGTTTCAAAGCTACCAGCGAGAATATTAGATATTTCTGACAATAACTCGGTAGAAACGAGGGGCAAAACGCTTCCTTGCTTATGTGACTGGGGCTCTTACAGTTCAAACGATGTGGGTAGCGCCGGAGACTCACGGTTTCGACTATAAAGATTACGCTTTACACAACGTCTTTCCAAATGGATCGATCAGCGTAGAGATCGACACGGTTCCGGGGACAGATATGCCTTTGAGTGTGCCATGGCGAGTGTACATAGACACAGGTCGGCACCTCGCGCCTCTTAACTCGTGTATCCAACACAAATTTGGCATTGAATGGCCCGGGAACGTCGTCGTCATCAAACATCGCCGAAAATCGGAAGGCGGCCATATCGCGCAGGTCTTATACGGGGAAGAGGACTTCGCAGATGTCATTGTGGGGCTGTAAGTCGTCATTCTAATCCGCGTTCCGTCCGCGTTAACCCGGTTTATAGGTGGCTCAAGCAATTTGTACACGTTAAGGAATCGCTCGGGCTTAAATTACACTTTCATTCTAATGCCGTCGATACTTGAGTAGAATAAAAGCTCATGCAGCGTTCGTTGGAACAACCAACGCAGGGACGTGAAGGTGTCTTCCACTCTATAGTATGTTGTCGGTCGATTTTACTATTCGGTGATGGTTGCAGATTATATTGATACTCATTGTTATCTTTGCCAGTGTACTACAGTACTACTACTGTGTACAACTTCTATGATAATACATTGAATACAAGACTGGAATCCGAGGTATTCCAATCGGGTGAGTAATACGACAATATAACACAGCGCTCCTAATGTTACTAGACGAACAATTAATTATAACACGTTGAAGTCTACGTTCTGTTCTAATAATCCAGGATATCTACGACGGATTTTGGCTAGAGAGCTAAATGGCATTGTGGTCAAGGAAGTTTAGCACAACGAAATGGACTTGCCGCCATATTCCAGGTTCGGCGATCCGTGCGAAAGAATCCTCTTGAGTCACTCCCGAACGCCAATGTAATACATCGAATCGGACATTGGGGGAGGGACCATAGATGTTTTTAGTCTTCATTTTGGGCGCTGTGTACAAGCATAAAATAAACGTGTGTGAAGGAGGAGGGAGGGTGAGGAGATACGGGATATATAGCATACCTTCGAGTTTCAGAACCCAGCAGCGATTGTCCATCGTCATGCGCTTCCCCATATTCAGATCTTTGTGTGTTCCTCTCGAGCGTTTCTTCACTACCCTGAACCCGCGCTCTGCATATTTTTCTCTCCAGCCCGGTCTATTTGGAGACTCTGGCGCGATTCTAACCACGTACGTTTTGCGAAGAATGAACGTAGAAACGGGAAAGAGGCAGACGATATTTTCGGATGTCATATAATTCATGACAGCAGCTATACGTATTTATTTTAAGTTCACCGATCTCGCAGGGGGGAGACTCACTGGAATGAAAGTTAAACAGTATATGATGGATTGCGTCCATATCGGTTACGACAAGTTGGATCTTCTGCAGATACACTGTTGTACGCGACGCTACGTACCGATAGAAATCGTAAACTCCTTTAATTGGAGGGGATAAGGAAGGGGGGTTATCGGTGATCAATTTCGTGGTGGCCTTTAGAACGCGTCGGTAGAATGATTGATAGTAGGAACTAGCCGAAGTGAAGGTATAGCCTTGCGTAAATAGCCAAGAACCAAATCTGGTGAGGCCACCGATACGAAGGAATATGTCCAAGTCACTGTTCATATATTCTGTGCGGCCGAGAAGTTGGAGAATCTGGGAGCCAGAAACTACGGCGCCAGTTTCACTCAGTACTGATCGAAACCGGGCTGAGTCTTGGAACCAGGGTTGGAAGTGTGTGTCAGCATCCCACACAAGTTGGTGATAGTGCTGGATAAGACCACGCATCGCCGCAGATAGTGTAGCCCATTGCACGATCTGACGTACATCCCAGTACTTGATGATCCGGACGAGTAATTCGTCGTTCATGGTCAAGAGCATAATCTCGAAAGGGGACATTGTGAGCACTGAGGACCATAAAGTAGGAAGGGTATGGAGTAGGGTATGGCCGTATATATATAGAGTCCTTAAAATAGAACGCCGATCGGTCATCTCGTTTGGGCGAGATATACACCCAACTCACTAATAATGTTGTCTGAACCGTCTTTTCAACTTAGACCTGTCTGCGTCCTATATAACGTGGTCATTTTTCAAGTGGATGTTGCGAATAACGAACTGGTCCCTCTCTCCCGTTGACTTGCGCGTCACTTCGATCCATCTCTACTCCACATGATGTCGGATCTGTTCAACGATTCTATGATACTCTCCAGCCTGGCACCCTGGAAACAGAAGCGTTTTCGTGACTCTGAACTACCGTGGTCGACGGCAGTAGCGTCTCTCGCGACTGACGAGCCTCTAATCGAAATTCGAAGCAAGGACAATTCGAAGAAGCGATGGACGGTAGGGGTTTAGTAACCTGTCTCTTTAGATATTGAAAAGTTTCAAAGGTGTATGATAAGGCTACAGGAAAAGTCGCGATTTTCTTCCACGCTGGGGTGTGGGCATTCGGTTCGCCTTCTGACACTGGAAACTTTGTTCCAGACGGCGAGAGTGCCCCAGAAGGTGTCCCTTCGGCCAGACTGTAAGTCGATCTGTTTCCCCTGCAAACTTATACATTACAATAAGGCCGGCAGACAAGCAAACTTAAATCGCTTCGTGGAAATTTCGTACGCGTTCAACACAGAGGAAGATCGTTCATTTTATGATGCTGCCAAGGTGTGTCGATATTGTCGTAGCATATTTCCTTTACTGATCCTGTCCAAGGACATAGAAAGTTATCTTACTGGATTGGAGGGGTTCAATAAGTTCAAGACGCCAAGAAGGAACTGGCAAGATCCCCACGATGAATATCGCCTCAGTCGGTTCATTTTTGCGGCCCGTCCCATCGTCAGACGGACTGCGCACAACCAGAATCAGACACTATCGTATAAGTTGCATCCGTGGCTCGCGACTGCTCTTGGAAAGCAGAAATTTTGGACTGCGAACGCTACTCTCCCTGGTATTCTCGAATACACGGGGAACAAATTAAGAATGCTCAGGCCAGTCGACCATCGATATTTTCAAGGAGGAGACTTAGTCTGGTATTCTTTCGCCTTAACATTTGACGTCGGCCAGGGGAATTGGTCACCGGAATACAAGCCACTCGATTTCATCAAGGTTGGTAGCATTCCAAGGTCGTCAGAATCGCGCACAGACTATCAAGATGAAGCCGACGAGGTGTCATCTGCATATAAGTCTTTAAAGATCGGCCATGCCACTGTTCTGGATGAGCACGGTCATGCTACTCTCTTGGATGGTCTGTTGTGTCGTTAAATTCTGGGTTTTAGTTGATATTTTTATGTAGCCGTGGATGAGCAGGGGATGACTATCGGTTAATTATTTTATTCTGTTCGATGTTATTAACAACTGAATATCTCTTCGCAGACTCAGACTCGGAAGCCACAGGTGACCATCGAGTTCTTATCATTGAGCGACAAATCGACTTACTCGCAGTTAGATCTTAAACGGACTCGAGTCACCGATCAAGACGACACGATGTCTGACGGAGGATTGAGCGATCTGAGCGAAAAGTCTGCCTATTCGGCTGCGCGAGCTTTGGAAACTGCAACTAAACGTATGAAATTGGAAGAGGTGTCGGCTGTACTAAAGAAGGGCGCAGAAGAAACCGGTAAGAAAAGAGTGACTTTAAAGATGAGAGCCAAATGAAATATGGGCACTCAAGAGCGATACTGTGGGTTTAAACCCCGCGCACTGTCATTTTAGAAGCCCGTTTCAATGATGTTTCATAACTGTCCCGGGAATTGATTTGCGCGGGTATGGGTCATCATTTCGCAAAGCCCAGACTCGTCGACGACTCGAAGCATTCGTTGTTCGTTGTAAACGGTGTCGCATTTGCGCGAAGATATTGATCAACTAGTCGGTCAAAGCATTAGCAAGTAATACTGTTCAAAGCGCCTGAGGACAGGGAAGTGGAAGAAAAGGTGTATGGAAGGTAGGTGAAATGAAAGCAGAGGAGGATTGACTGCGGTAGTTTCAATGAAAACCGTATGCGTATACAGCTACTACTCATCGGAGCGGTGCATAGTGGACAGGGAATACGCGACGGGCGGCAGCAGCGAAGACACATGGAAGTCGGTTTTGCGCAGTTGAAATGTTAATGTAATTAGCGAACAGTGTTTGTCGGTTCAGGTATGCCTATACAAAGATATTCACGAGAAGCCAAAAAATCGACAGATTTAACTCGCTGCGTTGCTCTAGTGGGTCGACGCGAGCAATGACGGTGCTGTTGAATGCGATATGTTGACGTGGACCGGAAGGCAAACGTGCCGATTTTGTGTCTGAAAGACGCCTGGAGAACCCGTCCTATTTGAAGTGAGTCGGTTCCGAAAAAAAGAAAAGGTGGTCGAACGAGGTCGGTTGAGGATGACGTACCAGTCATATCGTAGAAAATATTCAGGCGATATGTAATTGATAGGTATCCGACCGAAGGCGGTTGATATTCGGTTCTGCTGTTTCCTGGAGTCTGCGAAATCGACTGAAATGAGAGGTAGCTGACAGGGAATCTAGAGCGATCTGTCTGGTGCGATTGAGTGTAGTTTGTGTACCTTAAAAGTCGGAAGCACGCAGCGACGAGTAACTGATTGCACATCTGATGCAATGTGATGCAAAGCCTATGTTGTTTAAATTGGACTAGTTTCTCAAGGCGAAAAGGTATCGTCGGCAGATTGGAATGGACATCTTGAGGGCAAGTTTGTTGAGGTGAAAGTGCGCAGCGGATTGATGTTCAGTAGGATGCGGACTGTTGATTGGAGAAGCGATCTGGCTGAATTACGCGTTGTCTAGATTCAGATTGTTTCGAATCAGCCGTCTGAAAAATTGCACGTGTGAGCTGGAGAAATGGCGGAGCAGTAAATTTTGGACAGAAGTCACGACCTAGCGATCTTCTGATTACAATTGTATTAATGTATCCTTCCTATGTCGACGGCTTACAGGGTCGTTGTGAGCCGTCGTTGTTACACAACTATGCAGCACTGACTGACGCCCTTTTCTCTTCTTTCGCGAAGTTGACGGACGATATTGACAAAGACGAGATTAACATTGTGCGCGCTTTTTGCGGAAGTTTCCAAGAATTCGCAGCCGAATCTGGAAGCTTGCCTTGCGCCTTCTTCCGCCAATACCTCACGCTCGATGGTCCTGTCGCACTTGTTGCCTGTTAAGCATAAAACTGGATTTCGGCCGTTACTCTGCAGAGTTGTTTTGTGCAATTGTTCCAGTCGAGTAAATGTTGCCCTTGAATTGATAGCATACACGAACAAGTATGCGTCTGCGCCACTGCTAGCGAGTTACTGTTCGTTGTCTTGTAGTTTATGTGAAGCTAATAAAGGGCTTGCCTTGACAACTGCTCTTTGTCTGCGTCGTGTAAGCGAACCAGTAGCGACCGTTATTCTGTATACTAACCATGGTCGCCCCGGATGTCGATGACTGTCACCGTAGCCAATTGGTGGTCGACGAGCAGTTGTTTCTGGTAAGTACCACTAGTGGTTTCGTGGGTCTGTTTGATGTTGATAAGTGGTTCCGTCATAAAAGTATCAGAAGGTGTCTACCTCTGTGTCGGGTTAACAATTGGATACTGTCAATATAGGCGGTGTGCGTACCAACGAAGCTGCCGACTGTGAACTACTCTCGACGGTCAGCGGCGGCTCTCTAATGACCTAGATTTGATACGACTTACCTGTATAAGCAACGCAGTCTTTCCGACGCCGGTATCTCCAACCAGACGGATTTTGTACTCTTCCATGTATAAGATCCGTGCTCTTGCTGCCGACTTTTCAGTGTGGAGTTGAGCGTAGAAAGCGGGAACCGTTGTAGGGAGAAAAGGGGGAGGGTTACGTAAGGCTCAGTATTCCCGAACTTGGCTTGCCCGAATTTGCTCAGCACCATATTGCTCTGCGCGAAGCGTGGTCGCATCAGATTTTCTGGATGGGAGACGAACAACGCGTTGTAGCGGCCGCATAACTTGCGAGTACAAGAGACGCACTTCGTTCGTAGAGCCCTCTCCCGAGGGCCGAAAGTGACAACGGCAGAGATATAGCGTCTTCCAGCATGGCTCCGCCCCGGCAAATCGGGCGTCAGAATGCTAGGCGGCTCCTTCTAGAAACTGAGGACGGCCAGACGGACCTGACGCTTCGTCGTAGACAGGTCTAGTCCTCGCTCGTGCCCCGCTCGACGCTCCCATGTCGCAAGCGCTTTCAGTGTGGAGAGGTGTTGCAGGGGCTAGGCGCACAACGGCTAAGGCTTGTATCGCGTTTCTTTCCACGGGGTGCTGATTTCGTCTAGAACGTTGGTCTGCTACCCTCGGTCTGATATCTTTGCTACTTCTTTTTATATGCCTGTCCCATTTGTTTCTTATGTGTTACGCTATTCATAACGGTGAGTCCTCTGTCTTGTTCGCTGTCCGAGATACCTGATGCCTTTTCTGTACTTTTGTAGGGTTAATTCGATGGGTACCTCCAGGCTCCGATGCGGTATATTCTGATGTATAGCGGAAACGAGGTGGCCTGAGTATGGCGGGTCGTACGCACGTACGTGTCGATGTGTTATATAAAGAGGTTCGTGAGATGTGGATCGGAAGTATCGTAGCCACTCCGGCGGTAGCAAACCGTTCTGCTAGCAACCTGAGCCGTCTTACTCGGCATTTAATTTTGATAGGAATGTACTGCTGGTGACGTGCTATGGATTCTGAATCGCTATTGTCTTAGCTGGTGTATTGTGAGAAGATAAAAGGTAGTCTCGGGACAACTTTGCGGAGTTTCGGATATTGTTTTGTATTGTTGCGTCTGGCAGAATAAATCATATCTAGGTAGGTAGGTAGGTATATTCCGGCGCGATCCCGTTAAGAAACAGGTATTCGAAGATACGTAGGTAGGTAGATAGGTATTTTCAGGCTAGGGTATTTGTACTTGCGCGTGTGCTCTGATAAGAACACGTTTGTGCTGTGCGATAGTCTACAGATTATTTGGTCTCTTGGTTGAGCGACAGATAAGAGGAGATAACTAACCTGTTGCGGAGTCGTTACTTTGAGTGGCTGCTGGTTGATGCTGTACTGGTATGGAGAGTTGCGATCGAGTGGCGGCGTTCCTTGGAAAACAACACTTCGGATCTCTTGTTTTTTTGGGTGCGAATTAGCAGAGTAGAAGGGGACGTGTCCTTAGCCGCGGAGGGAGTTTTTCGTGTCGGAAGCGGAGGTGTATCTCGAATCACGATAACCTCTCTGTAACTGCCGTTGCCATCTAGTTCTTTGATCTCGTTATAGCTGACGGTATCTTGATGAGCATGTTTGCGGTTTCGTATGGTGGCCGATGGGGTTGCTATGGTCTACGAAACACTTACTGTCGACACGAGCGTCCTTAGGAGGATCGGAACGTACCTTCTCTGCTGAGGAAGCGACGAGCTTTGACCAGGGGGGGGGTATTACTGGATCGGATCCTGGCCGACTGTCGTCAGAGTATATTGGTTAAGAATGTGCTTTGCTGGAGAGTGTTACTCAAAAGTGAACGAGTTTAGGTAGTGGAAAGAGCACCTACCTTACGATGATACAATATTTGGCATTCGTTCGTAGCATAGGAGTTGGTGTAGTCCATGATCCGCTCGGGCTCTAATGTCTTCGTGACAGGAATATCAGGAAGAGCTGTTTTCGGTAGAGCGTGTGTGTTGTCGACCTCTTCGTTATGCTTGTGCGAAATATGCTTCTGAGAAGTATCGCTATCTGCAGCAGACCAGAGCGGTAGATATCGCTGGCTTGGGGCTTGGAGTTCGTTGGAGTTCGAGGGAGGGTGTTGCGTCGTGTGCAGGGTTGGCGAGGGTCCTGTGGTTTCGTGGATTGTTTTGTAGTGCATTGCGCCGTAGTGTGCAGGGGTTTCAACGGCGGCTAGGGATGCGGATTTTGCCAGTTTATATGTTGCAAGATGAGCCACGCCGTGACGGACGGAATCTAGGCGTCGAGTGGACGGCACTTTAGGATGAGACTGAAATAACGTGTGATAATTGGAGTTCGGCTTGGGGCGAGCAGATGATAGGCGTGGAGGGCATAGTCCAGGGAAGGGAGTTGAGCAGATCGGGGGCGAAGGGGCGACGAAACGTGAGGTTGATGATTTTGAACGAAATCTGAAGCGATAGCTCGACATAACGTACGTGCGATGTATAGCGCGACCTCACTGGCTAGTGTCCTTTTTTGTTGGATCTTTTGTGTCGGTATTAGAGACGCTTGAAAGTGTTGGTTTGATTTCCGCGAAGCGCTTCTGGTGTTGTGATCGAATACTGTCCTGTATCAGTGTTGGCATGAGATAGAACGGTAGAGAGTACTTCTTGAGCTCATGCATTCTGCGCTGGAGGCGGTCTATCTGGACAACCTGCCGCTTTCGGTTGGTCTGGTGCAATTGGATATTGAAAGCAACTGTTTTCAACTCAAACTACTCAGATAAAATTGAGATAAGTGAGGGCGCTTATGTTTTTTTTTTGGTTTCTGTTTTTTTTTTGGTACGACGCACGTTAATAGCGTATAACGACGATTGGAGATCGTGCGTGTGCGAGTGGCGCACAATGTTTGGGTTCATGTTTCGAGTGTCACCGGTTTTTCGCGAAGTTTGGCCTGAAAGGAGGAGCAGAACGCGTTCGGTATCGGTTTGAAGATCGTTGTTTGTGCTTGTGTATGTATCGTTTGCTCGATCCGCCGTTCGGTCCCTTTTTTTATGCCTGGACACGTAAGTGTGCAGGTTTTACCAGTTTCGCTTCGCTTGGTCGAGTCGAAGTACTTGTGCGCGGTGTTTTTCGGTAATTCTGTCCTATTACGCCCAAGAAGCTTCAGGTTGTCGCGAATAGTGTCCACACTGTGCCGAGCTCTTTTTTTTTTGGTTTTCCTCTGCGTACTTGGCGCTCGAGCCGCGGGTCAGCGGTCTGCTTGTTACTTGTACCATTCTCCGTATCTCCCTTTCGGTCCGGACTTGTACGTGGAAAATGCGGACCTGTGCTCCAAGTTTTCGCCCGATATTTCTGTTCGCTGAGCGTTGTTACTGTCTTATCTGGGTCTCGCGATGCTTTCGTTCCTCCCTCCCTCGTCGCGGACTCTCCTGTTTGCCACAAATTCAGAGGGGTCAGACA